>BQNB010000842.1:141773-154822 GCA_026074375.1 Tanacetum coccineum
CTTTGATCATAAAATGCATTAAGCATTTATTTATTCATACCTTTAAGTAATATAATTTTCGAAATGAAAATTTACTACTAATTACTTGTTTACGTTTAATTTTACATTGAACGTTTTTATATTTTGTGATTATCAAAACGTAAAGATGTGAAAAATATTAATAATTTTTTAGGCATTATTTCTATCAACAGAGTTGTATATTTTTTGTGGCCTTAGGTTCGAAGTTAGTGGCTGTCTGTTTTGAAAGGAGTGATAAGGTTGTAGCTTCATTTTGTTTTGTGAGGAGATGAGAAGTTTATGTAAAGTGAAATGTGTTGATGTCTGAAATTGATAAGCAAGGATATAGAGGCGTTTTTGTCTTGGAGATATAAGGATTGTATATGCTTCGTCGGATGAGAATAATATGAGATATGTTTTGTATTGAGATGGGGGCTGGAAAATTGCAAGAGTAGATTAGGGTTACAACAAATTAGGGCATAATGACTATCTATACCCGAATGTTCAGGACAAATTGGGATTTGTATCAATGGGCTTAACCGAATATGTAGCATTTACCTCAAGTGCTGATTAAATAAATATATCTGGAAAAAACACCATGTGACCATAAAGATACTTTATACCCTTTAATGTCTTGAAAAAACTTTACCACTTTGATGGTTGTTTATTATATATCAATACGAATATGTGCTATTTTCATGTATACTGCTACCGTTACTATGTATTGCATTTTCGTGTTGCCTTTAAATTTGGTGGAAGAGAAGATTTTATGTTCGTGATATGGAAAAAGGGGCGCAACAGGATACAACGAATCATTAATGGGTTGGAACGAGTTGGTATATTGCCCGCGCGTTGCGGCGGGTGCTAACCTAATGTCGAAAAATATTTAACTTCGATAATAGTGTGTTTTCGGTATTTTGATATGTTTTAACAATTTTTTGGTATACAATCGTTATTGTAACAAAGAATAATGGGCGGAGTACTTTTTGTCCATATATATTATAGATTTACCATTTGGGCCGACCACATGGGCTGAAAGGAGGCCGGCTAAGGATCCAAACATTTTTGACAGTTTTTATGAAATCGTGTGTATTTCATAAACATTGCAATATTGAGCTCGTTTTGTTTGCAATTCGAACATCTTTCCGCGGGTGTTTTTTTTTATCTGAATGAATGGGTAGATATGCGTTATATATTTGATAAATAAAGTTTATTATATAAAAAGCTGTAAATAGTTAAAAGTCGATTGTACGTTTTGTAATTTTTTCCCCATTTTGAGCAAGTGGTTTTTTTTTTACTTTGGGCCAGATTTACGTATGTCAGAAGCGTTGCAATATTGAGGTCGTTTTGTTTGCAATTTGAAAATCTTTTTATTATATAAAAAAGTGTAAATAGTTAAACGTTGAGGGTCCGTTTTGAAAAGTTTTTTTTCCTTTTTGGGCCGGTGGTTTTTTTTTTACTTTGGCCCATATTTTTTGGCTAATGTTTTTTACCCACTTTTGTCGCACTGTTTTGTCCCTTATTCATAATGGGGATTTAGGAGGATAAGAATTCGAAGATCTTTTTTTATTATATAAAAAATCATAAATAATTAAAAGTTGAGGGTCCATTTTGAAAAGTTTTTTTTTTCTTTTTGGGCTAGTGGTTTCTTTTTTTACTTTGGGCCATATTTTTTAGCTAATGTTTTTTACCCACATTTTGTTCACTGTTTTGTCCCATTAGACATGCAAAATCCAACCGGTTTTTTAAAAAACGGTTCGAAAAAACCGGAAACCGGTTTTTTAAAAACGTTTTTTTTCAGTTTTCGAGGTTTAATCATACCGGTTTTAAAACCGGTTTTTTAAAAAAACCGGTTTTTTTTTTTTTTTTTAATTTTTTTTTTAATTTTTTTAATTTTTATTTTTTATAACCGTTAATAGTTTTTAAAAAAAAACCCGGTTTTAACCGGTTTTAACTACTTGAGTACACTAATATGTTTTTAAAAAAACACTAATAGTTTTTAAAAAAAAGTTTTTAAAAAAACACTACTTGAGTACACTAATATAACCGTAATACTACCGTTTAAAAAAAAAAAAAAAATTCTTTTTTGACTACTTGAGTACACTAATATGTTTTCGGGTGATGGTCATGCCGAAGCTCGAAATGTATTAGTATTTATATATTTTTAGTTGTATAATTGTATTGTTTAAATAAAAGTTATGGTTGTATTTTTTTTAGTATGTTTCCGGTGCAAATAAAAAGTTATGATTGTATTTGTTTAGTATGTTTCCGGTGTATTGTTTAATTAAATGTTTGATAATTAACAAGTTTATTAAATAAATGTTCGAAGTTTTAAATTCCGAAAAAAACCGAACCGGTATAAAGACCGATTCCGAACATTTATAACCGAAAAAAACCGAACCGGTAAAAAACCGATTCCGAAAATTTATAACCGAAAAAAACCGATTCCGAACATTTATAACCGAAAAAAACCGATTTTGGAAAAACCGAAAAAACCGAAACCGGTTATTAGAAAAACCGGTTTTTTTAAAACCGGTTTTCTAATAACCGAAAACCGGTTTTAACCGATTTTTTTGCACCCCTAGTCCCCATTCATAATAGGAATTAAGAGTATAAGAATATTACTCATTAAAAGTAAACTTCTTTTGTTGTGACCAATGTTGTACAAATTGTGAATCACCAAACAAACAATTGAGATGTTCATGATTTGTCATGCTGGATGCATATAGTTCTCTGAGATATGTGAGTTTTTGCTTCTTGGCCGAGACATGTGGGAAGGAAGAGGAAATTAACTTTTTTATCGTTGTTGTTTTGTTAGAGAAATTAATTAAAGTGTAAATTTATAATAATACAAATTTATAATAATGTGAAGACTTATTTTGAGAATTCAAAATATTACAGTTTTTATAGAGTCGTATGCAGTTGATTTTCGTTTTGGGTTGTTTAAGTTTACATTTATCTAGTATTTGTGGAAATCAAAGTATCACGCTACGTGAATTGATCGAGTCGATATAGGGCTTAACACTTAATGGTTATGTTAGATTCGAGTTTAACATAACTTATTTTAAAAACAAATTGACTAAGAATTGCGATGCACGTTTCGGTCAGATGCACCATTAGATTCATACAGGGTGTAAACGAGTCGAGTCGAGTCGAGCCGAGTACTGGCAGGCTCGAGCTCGACTCGAATACTAAAACTCGAGCTCGAAACTCGACTCGAGCTCGGTCGAGCTTTAGATTTCGAGCTCGAGCTCGACTCGTCATATAAAACTCGAGCACGAACCTCGACTCGAGCTCGATTATTTCCATTTTTAAGACTCGAACTCGATGAATACTTGGTATATCAAGCTCGACTTGACTATATACTCGAATAGCTCGAACTCGAGCTCGGCTCGTTTAAATTTAGTCGATTTCGAGTAGTTTACGAGTCGATATCGAATAGCTCGCCAGTTGTCTCGTCTCGTTTATACCCCTATTCATACTTCAACGGTTTTAACTAAACATTACCCAACAATTTTATACAGTTCTCTTAAAGCACTGCAACTCATTAATGTGTTTCTAATAAAATCGCCGTTAAAAAAAAAATCATTAATGTGAGCATCCAATTAGAACCTGGATACCATGCATATCTCAATGTATTCTTGAACATATACACGCTGCGAGTTTGTATAGATAGATACAGGCATCTTTATTTCTTCTTGACGCTTCATTTTATTTAGTATGTAAATTATACCTTTATATACTCAGGCTATCATAAAGCTAGAAACAGATGGATCATTCGGTCTCAAAAACCTTGCGGTGAGTTCAATTTCATTAAATGGCAAAGATGTTGTTCATATCGAACTACTCCAGTTTACTATCTACTCGATCTTCTATAGAATAGAGCTTTAAAGAACAAGCAAAACTGTATTGCAATAATAAATTTATTGGGTTGTAAGAGTTAGTTACATAAGTCGTTTTACTATGGACTTAAATGGATGTAACTGCCCCCCCTGTGTTCAACACATGACCTTGCTTAATAAAGAAAAATAACTCGTGTTTAGTCAAATGGCAATCATATCATATGAAAAACAAAACTTGAAATTGGTACATCAATTTTGAAAAAGCCTTACGTGTTTAACCTTCCTTTAACTCAACTTATGCAATACGTGACATAAGTAAAAACTCTTTTTTTCGAAAAACAAGCCTGGTGCATCGTACGGGTCTGAATGCCTCGTTATTATACAAGTTTCATTGCGTTAATCATAAAAACAGTCGATAAGTTTCATTAGACAAGACACGATTCAGGTTATAAATGCAATCATTATCATAAGTTTCTTTCGACTTTTGCTTCTCAAATGGATTCATCTATATGTTACATTTTCGGCTCATTTAAACTATACTGACCAACGTTGAATTAAACTTTTTAAATGATCAAATAGGTAGAATTAAAAACTAGTCGGCAAAAAATTAATAACAACAAATTTGCTATAACGAAAATAGGATCAACAGGTTGAGACTCCATCCCGATCCATGATATTTTAAGCCGAACACATTTTGACCTGTTGTCTAGGGAAGACAATTATACTACATAACATTTGGCAAACTCAAACTACGAGCCGTTATTGTTGCGAAGCCGCCGCTGGAGAGGGTGGCTGCAAGAGGAGGATCGACCGACTGTATTGTGGAGCGGTGGCTCGAGCTGCACTGTTCACACGCCAAGCCAAGCCGAACCGAGGCCGTTGGCTAAGAGATGGTTCCCGGTGTTTTTCTTAGTGTGTTTTTCACTAAAGCATCACTTAATTTGTAGGGGAAGCAGCATGATGGAAACTTGTTTCCCATTATCGTTGTCTATTTTTCTCCTAGAAACATTGGTGTTGGTAGAAATATTACGATATTTAATCTATACATTCTCTTCATGTTTTGGTGATGACAAACATGTAATTTATAACACATAACGTAAAGTGCTTAAGTTACACGTGATCACAAATCATCAATGCATTCACACGACAACATCTCTCGACGTCTCAAGTCTGCTTCAACGAAGTTTGCACCCGACGTAAATCACTTAAGGTATGAATAAATAAATGCTTAATTTATTTTATGATCAAAGGAATTTTTATTCAACCTTACATTTTTTATAAAAATGTCACAAACATTTTTATAACTTTTACAAAACATTTTTAGATTTAAAAGAAATGTTTTATTCAAAATAAATATTTTGAATTCAAATTTTCTACCAAAAAATGGCTAGAAATGTTCCAGAAAACACCTCCCCTAGAAAAGACAAAAAAGGGAGCTTCCAGGCTGGGCGGCCCCCTTAATTATAAGGGTGGTCCCCTTAATTATTAAGGGGACTAGAGGACCGGCCAGACAAAAAGCAAGCTTATCTTGCCTATAAATACTGGACTATTCCCCACTGATTTTCTCACCTTTCACACTTATTCTTTTCTGTCTAAAATCAGTTTATACATCAACTACAATCCTTTGATCATTTAATCTTAAGCATTTGTTTCCAAGTGATTCAAGCTTATTCTTCCAAGTGCAAGAGAATAACTCTCGTTATCATTAAGATACGAAGTTATGTAGTTTAGTTAGTGCATTCGTGACATGTCTTACATTCACAATGTATAGATCGAGTCCATGTATTTCAAACTTGTGTAATAGTTAGATCGTGGTGATCTTAGTAAGTAGTGTTAGATTGGTGTGATCAAGGTAGTGTCTAGTTGAAGTGAAGTGAAGTTGTGAAGTATAGAAAAGTTGTGAAGGGTAGAGAAGTCGTGAAGTTGAAGTGAAGTTGTGGAGTGAAGAGAAGTTGTGAAGTGAAGCTAAGTTGTGAATCGTTGTGAAGTAGTGTGGTTAGCATACAAGAGTTGTGATAGATTGGTTCTAGCTATGATTAGAACTCGACATTTGGCTTAGTGTCGGAAATCGGTGTAAGCTTAGTCGTGTACGGTTTTCTCCGCCTAAAGGGAGCTTGTTGACTAGTGAAGTAACTCTCGAGTTGGGTACTCGGGGAGTGAAGTAGGGCGAAGAGGTGCTTCATGACCGAACCACTATAAATCATCGCGTCTGGTTTGCACTTTCTTTTACTTTTCGCTTTAATCTTTATTTACCTTATCGCCTTACATTTATATTTGCATTAGATCTATATGTGTGTTGATTGTTGCTTATATTGTTTGGATGATGATTGTGTCATGGATAGAAGTTAACATTATGATTGTGTTTATATTGCTATGCCATGTTCTAGTGGATATATATGTATTATTCATACTTCTTATATTGCGTTCAACTTGATCGGTAGATTGATACAAAACGTTTTAAGTTTTTTAAATGGAAACGTATTCACCCCCTCTACGATTTCCACAATTGGTATCAGGAGCCATGTCGCTCTAATTTTCAAAACAAATGGTTTTAAAAATTGAGTACGATCCATGTATCAAATTACCGATAAAGGGGGATTAAATATGAAAAATGTTTTGTTGCTTAACTTGTATTAGTTTTGTTAAATACACTAATTATACTAGCTCAAGGTAAAAAATGATGCTTAAAATAAGTGTTATATGTTCGGTATCATGTTCAGAAAGTTGTACACCCTTTTTGCAAAGTCAGTATATAATTTTGTACAAAAATGGCAAATCTAAGTGTCAGATAGCCGCCCCCCTTAAAGTTTATGGCCGGCCCCCTTAATTCCTGGCCTGCCCCTTTCTATTTAAAGGGACCACCTGTCTGATTCGGTAGTTTTTTAGAAACTTTGAAAATTTATATAAAATCAACCGTAAGTCCATAGAAATCATGCCACCTGCCATTTCAAAGATAATTAAGTCTACTTTCATATAAAAATACTTTCAAGTATTTATTTCAAATTTAAGTTAGTCAAAAAGGCAAAATACTACTTATTGTCTAAAATGTTGAGTCTCGTTTTAACGTAATACTTGTATTTTATCTTTTCTTTTCGAGTTGGACATTTCTAGTCGATATATCTTTGAAAAATGGTGTAATTAACCTTTCAAATATATTAAAATTGGTTAATTTTTGAAATGGGGAGGAAACTAATTTGTTTTTAAATAAAACCTAGCTATGTATACATTGTTGTATCTAATACACAAAACAACGACAAATACTCTTATGTGTCATGCTATGTGATTATGTGCACTTCTTTGTGTCTTAAGTTTGCTAATAGAAATTATTAAATGATCGTTGCTATTTGTAATTGAACTAATTGAATATCTAAGCACATGTGCCATGAATACTATTCGTTTGTAGCTAGTTTTTCGGATTATGCTTAACTAGAACTTATGCTAGATTTCTTGTACTAAGTTGCGAAATTGTATTTGCATTGCATATAGGTATAGATCACTTAATTTACAAATGTTACATAAACATCTTGTGAATTTTTTCGAGTATGGGAATATACTTAGGACTAAGAGTTCAATAACTTGTCAAGTATATTATTAAATGTGTTAAAACTAGTCATTATTATGTCACTAGTTCTAGTGGTAAAATGTGTCACCATAAAATATAGAACACCTTTATTTAATCAAAGAACTAAACAAGATCTCAAAATCATGCCATAATACTATCTTGCTTTAACATAGGTTAAGCAAGATAAAAGATCATTTTAATACATTAGTATTTAAGTAAAAGAAAATGTATTTTTGATCTTAGCACGTGCTTGCATTGATCTAACTTATAATCATAACTAACAAATCTTTGAATTAAAATAAACCTAGGATTTATATGCAAATCATAAAATCCGAAAGCGTAACTTTCTCAAGAAAGAATAGTTCTTTCTTTTGAAATGACATTTTGGTATAAAACTTCATATTAATATTCACCGGTAGTTATAACATTTACTCTAGTCAAATAATTGAAAATGTTATATAAACATGTAATTATTTTCTAAAGTTGTTTGTAATGCTTAAAAGTTGCTAGGTAAGTTCTATACACCTTAAATGTCGAAACTATGCATATTATGCATGATACTCAATGATTTTTCTCACATATAAAATTTATGATTATCTTTAAGAAACAAATTAGCTCATCATTTTAATTTTCCTCACACTTAATACTAGTCTTAGGATTAATGGAGCACACTATTAAAATATTCATTATTTTCCATTAAATGCGTAGTTCGTGAGGGTCAAGAATAGGATCTCGAGAATATATCGATACATTATTCAATTATGTTTGATATCTTTACGAATCTAAGTGACAAGTTGTTCAAGTATGGAGGGGGAAAACAAGAAATCGATTCATATTTGTTTAGGTCTAAGATTATGTCAAAAAATAATAACAAAAGAACATCATCTTGAATCTAATACTCAATCACAACTAATGATATGACAATAATTAACATCTTTTCTAGATGAAAAGAATATGCATCGGAGTAATAACACACACTTTGTTGATGATGCCTAATGATATTCTACATTATCCAAAATATTAGACTAATATGTTTAATACATGCATAAAATACACAATGAATTAGGATTGACAGCTTGAATGTTTCGAACGAAATATTCAAGCAATTTACATTGCAATGCAATTAGTAAATGTGTCATTTCCAAAAAACCAAACACGAGCAAACAAACAACATGTGTAAACTTTGCTCATACAACTTAAAAGCACAACTCAAAGCTCAAATTCTCATTTGGCTAATTTCTCAAAAAAGAACAATACTCTTATTTATTCACCTAGGATGACATGATGTTTGGAAAACATTATGTCTAAATAATTCATGCACTTATCGTATCAAACAATTGATAAAGGATAACATACATCCTATGTATTTTATTTTCTTCGTAGCATGAATGGTTATGTTACAAGATAATACACTACACATTTCTTTTGCAAAATATAAGCTATTAAAATTGAAAAATAACTTATCACAATATGTGTCATGCATAAACAAGTAAAATTCATTTATTCAAATACTTGTTTAATTAGGGTATATAACATTGACAAGAATAATAATTTTAGAAAAGCATATTTGTTTAAAAATAAAATATATCTCGTTTCAATCATATATCGTTTAAGAATCACAAACTCAATTAAGGTAAATAACCTTGATGAGATTCATTTCACAAGACATGCAAAGGAGCATTCTTAAAACACTCTCGACATAACATATTTTTCATTGTCACAAATAAGCACATCTCTTAGCTTTGAAATCCAATTCACGTGTAGAAATTAATCAGCTTAACAACTACACATATAAAAGACTGTAATATAAGACATCCCATTAAATCAAGCAATATGCTCATCAAAACCAAACAACTAATAGATCTTGAACAAAAAGAATTAAAACAACGTCATACCGCTTATTCTAAGCATTCAACACATCTTTATTAGGATTATGTGTAAAATATATCATCTAGATCTACTATCATAAAAACATGGTTGTTTGAGTCATATTAGGTGAAATATTAGAAAACCAAGCACATTTCATCTTTGTTACACTTTGATAGGAAAATTAGAATTTCTCATTAAACAAGTAGTAAATAGGATTTTATTGAACGTTTCTAAATTCATGGCATCTCACATATGTGTTTTGACATTTCAAGATAATAACTTTTTTCCGATGGATAATGATTATATGCCTTCATGATTACTCTGATTATCATTTGCATTGTTTATTGAATGCAGTTTTATATAAAGTTTGTCTTTGATCAAAAAAAATTCAAAAAAAAGAAAAAATTAAAAAAAAAAAGATATAATATATCTTAGTTTATCTAAATAATACATGCTCTTAAAAGCTAATGTTAACACGTTTTACATAATATTTGCGTTTAAAATAATCATGTTTCTTACATGTCGTTTTACATGACTTACGTGTTAATTTTGCACTTACACTATATAGATTTGATGCATAACGGATTAGATATGCCTCCCTTTGTATGATGCAATGTTTGAAAATGGTTATAGTCCAAGTAAAAACATTTGACCTGGTTCTCTATAACCTTGGCTCTGATACCAATCTGTAACACCCCCAAATTGGGTCGCAGCGGAATAATGAGTCCGGGAGCGTTACTTCATAGATCAATAGCACAAGATATGAGAACGACCTCTAAAAGAGTCGTTTAAAATACGATACATTGGATTTATTGAAATTGTTTAATACAAAGCGCAACGGCTTAAATTGTTCAACATTTGATAACAAAGATTTTAGATCATAACAAAAATCCCAAGATGTAATGACTCCAAATCTTTTATGCATGACTCCCCAAAAGAGTATCCCCAATGTATCCTTAGCACCTCGTGCCTCATTGACCTGAGAAAACATGCTTTAAAACGTCAACATAAAGTTGGTGAATTCATAGGTTTATGTAAATATAATGTAGGACCGCAAGATTTCCAAGTGTATGATAATGCAACAGATGCAAACATCACAAAGTGTAATTACGTTTCCCTAAGCTCATGACACTGAAGCTCGACATGTATGAATGCAATATAAATATTGCCACATTGCCCGTGATGATGTTCAACCCGAAACATCCCAAATCCGACATGGTATACATCCGTTGGTTCACTCCGTGACACCAGTGAGAGCTACTCACCCGGATGGGGATGTCAATCCCAAATAGATCTATTTATAACATTCGCGCTCACAACAAGTAATTGACAGTTCATGATAATGGGCTCAGATGGGTTATCGCTACTTAGGCAAACACGTAATCATGATAAAATGTACACTTGCGTCCAATTTGTAAAACAATGCATGTATCTCACCCCAAAAGTTGTAAATCATTGATATAGTAAAACATGGGGCTATGAACTCACCTTAGTGAATAGTGTTGATAATATGAATCAAGTGAGTGAGTCGACAAGCGAAATCCGAACGCAACCTAATTAAATGTAGGCCGTATGAGTACAATGTACTTAATAGTACTACATCACAAGTTATATAGTTACACCACCACCTAATAGTCTTTGTTTAGTTTGAAATGTCAAAACAATGTTTAAACCGTACTTTATTGAATAAAGGTGTTTGTATTTGTATCCGTAAGATAAAGTGTGGTTTTCGTCTCACAATTGATTGCTTGTTAATAATACATGTTTTAATATTATTATTGATTATATAATGATATTATATAATTGGTTTAATTGTTTTTATGAAATAGTGCACAAAAGTAAAAATAGTGCATACGGTTTTATAAACCTTATATCTTTATCGTTTAAACTTCGTTTTTCACTTTATTTATATCCATGGCTCCGTATTAAGAAAATATATCAAAATATTAAATTTATAATATTTATGCCCCTGATGAACAGTAGTTTTAATTGTTTTTATAAAATTATATAAAACTACTTTTATATAATTAATCGTCGTAACCTTCCAAAAGTCATAACTTACTCATATTTAATCCGTTTCGCTCGTTCTTTATATGTATGGATTCGTATTTGAAAAGTATAATCAAATTTTATATTTATGATATGGTTTGGTACTGTTATGAAGAGTAACAGTAAGTGAAAGTTTATAAAAATACTTTTTATAACTTTAATTATTGAAATCGTATTTTAATCGTATCTCGTTCGTTTTAATTCGGTTTTTAGAGATTCCTATGTCCGTAATTAAAAGCTCTTTTATGAAAATTATTTCCCAACAGTATATTGTCGTGAACAGTAACGTATTTTTATAAATTTACTTTTATAAAAATACTTTTTAACTTAAATTTGTAAATAACGTGTCACCTTCATTTTAAATCCGTTTTTCGAGTTTCTTACATGTTTGGATTCGTCATGAAAAGTAATATATTTATAAAATATCTCCCTTAATATATCAGATCTGAAACAGTGAATATTTTTATAAAATAACATTTATAAAAATACTTTTATATATTTAATTATTGTAAACTTAAAAATGTCATATCTCCTTCGTTATTGCTCGGTTTTTCAAGTTTCTTATATGCTTACGATCCTTGTGATAAGTACTAATTAAACAAAATATAAAATATATATGTTTATACATGAATTCTAACAGTAGGTAATTAAGTTTGTACCTAATTATCTTTATATACTTTTCATTTTATTAAACTATTACAAGTCCTTTAACTTATGAAATGACATAACTTGATATATCTTAGTCCTTTATAATGTGTCCATACTACTTGTCCATGAGTAAGTTTCCTCAAAATTATTTGTTCATAACTTTTGTAATTAAAACTTTCAACACAAAATAATTCATAAACTAACCACATAAATTATTTAAATTAAACTAAAGAAACGATTAAAGAAACTAAAATCAATTATCTAGCACGAAAAATTAACAAACGTGAATTAAAAACGTGAGCTAAAACGAGAATTTAAAATCTAAAGCACCTACATTATAACAAATTTTAATTACCTAAAAATCACAAAATTTTAAAAAGAAAATTTTTAGGAAAAAGATTAGATTTTTTTAACTATTTTTGTATTTTTTATGAATTTCTAAAGAAAAATGAATTAACAAAAATGAACTTTTTCTAAAAATTAACACTAAAATTTTACTTTTATTTTTCAAAAATACTAGATTTAAAAAGAAAATTTTCACAAAAAGAATCAAAAATTTTCAACTATTTTTCTATTTTCTATGAATTATTTAAGAAAAAGAAATTAACTAAAACCTATTTTAATTCGAGAAAATACAAATTAATAACTGGAAAAATAAAGAAAACTGCTTTTTATCTACTTAAAATGTGCAAGCAAATTTATGAACCAAAAAATTCCAATGTTTATTAAACTAAAATTGTGCCCTAATTTTATCAATTAAAATCCTAAACCTAATTTTATTTAAACTAATTTCTAAAAATATTAATGCTATTTTATTATTCCTAAAAAGACAGGGTAGGAAATGTAATAAAGGAAAGAAAAGGGTAGGCGGGGTAACTGCTAGAAATTTACACTACAATGAAAACGTGTAACCTCAAACTATTGAAAAAGTACAAAAAAGACCTCGCAATTCAGCTTATTTTTGGCTTATCTAAAAAATGAGAATAAGCAACAACTTAAAACTACAAAGTTGAAGAAGAGCTTATAGACTACAACTTTAACAAAGACACTAACTACTTTTAACAACTAGATAAGCTAGAAAA
>BQNB010000843.1:0-104613 GCA_026074375.1 Tanacetum coccineum
CGCCTCGCCTCAGTGGGTATAAGAATGAAAACACTTCTTATCATTTAGACATTTCTTTTGAGAGTGATGGGTTTTTTTTAAATCGATTTGGTGATTAAATAGTGCTTATCTTTACATGTCTAATACAGGTGGACTCTATGCAAGGAGTCATTGATGATTATAGAAAATTAGCAAGCGTTAAAACCATTGCTCAAGAAGGCTACCCCCAAGCTGTCTGAGGACCCTTGATTAATACGTGTCGCTTACTAGGTTTTCTTTTTATTTATACCCTCAATTGATACTACAAGTTAAAGAGCTTTTTAAGATTGCTTATGCTTCTGCATTTAGATAATAACTTTTAACCTTTTTATGAATACTGCCAAGAGCGACATAGGTAAGAAGTCGAGAGGGATATAAAGTTTGAATAGTGTGTTCTGTAGAATCAAACTATGAACTATGAGGTGTAGGGGCATTTTGTTGTAACGCATTTTATGACTTGCGATTGTTTTGCTTCAGTAATCAATTGTTTTTGTGAGTTGGAGAATGGAGAGGTTGTTGGTTATAAGTATTTTAGATAAGTTGACATGTTAGCTTCTACAATTCTCTAACAACAACAAAACTGGTGTTATAAATTTTGTCGGCAAAATATCAATTTAGGATACCTTTGGTACAATGTTGACTATGAATCAGATCTGTGGACAATAGGCTTTTGATGTTTATAGAAAAAAATATGTAAAGATGAGTACCCATGTCATACTTCATCAATACATATTAATATGCAACTCCACCTATGGTAAAGATTCAACTTAAATGACATGTTAGTGTAGTTTATTCTTTGTTAAGATATCACATGGCATTCAAGTTACAAGTTTATGGCTCAAAATGTGAACAATTGAAGTACATTGTTTTTATTTCAATGAGTAAAAGTTGATAATAGTAAAATAGAATGAAGCATTTTCTAAGGTGCTACTTGAAGAGGCGTTCTATTCTTTTGGCGCAGCGGCCTCCGCATTGTGACTCCGTTGAATATATGTTCTTATTGTAGTGATCTTGCGTCTTGCCACACTCGATGTAATTTTCATATGGTTTTCAGCACTTCTTTTTTTATTAGTTTTTTCTTGAATGCAGTCATTTATGGTGATTCGCTTTTTCTCTTGACCTATTGTTTTATTGATGTAAAGAGAGATCACCGAGTAAGGGTGTGGATTGGCTACGCTTAGGATGGTCGATGAGTAAGAGGAAGTTTCAAATTTTATGCTCGCCAACGAAGATATTAATATTGCAACATTCAGAAGCATTTTTTAAGTAAGTTCTTCTAACCTCGGAATGTATACCTATAAACACACATTTAGTGTTTCTGTTCGCGTATATATGTTGTTAGGCTCCTGAAATAATTTATTGGTATTCTCCTTTTTTTTGGTAGGTAGAGATCACTTTGAACTTGTTGTGTTTTGTACTAGCAGCTCCTTACACTGAGGCGTGCGCCACGCTTTTCATTTTGTTTTCAAAAAATTATATCAACCGAATCATTAGGTTCACTACTTTCAAAAACTCAATATTCGTTGATCTGTTAACTGTTGACAGATAAAATCCAGAGGAAACCTAATGGACTGTGAGGCTCCCTGATTGAATATTGACGTCGGGAGTTGATTAATAGCAGGAGTTTTGCAGCCCTAAGGAGAATAGTTGTATTGCACACTTGAAAGTATAGATTAGTACTTACTTTAGAATGCAAGAGAAACCGCCCATCTTAAGGCACGTTTTTTATGCGCGAAGATTTGTGTGTTCTACACAACGCGCAAAACATCTCTTTAAAAAAACATTCGCTCAGCGTTTAACTTTCAGTAGAACCAAAACATTTTTTAAAAAATCACTCTTTGCTGCATGAAGCCAAACAATCATTATTTTAAAGAACCAATTTCTGCATAGAATATCGGTCAATTCTAGACAAAACCTTGCTTTTCTAACAAAAAGTGTCAATCACAAATACAAACTTTTTCTAGAAAATTCAGCAACAAAAAAAAAGGCTACAGTGTGTCAATACTCAAGCGGTGGGGCATGGGTCGCTTCCGTTACTGTTATGGGTTTACCTTTCGGCTGGAAATGTTGCGCGAAATGGTCCGTTCGTGTTACACACTGTATTATCACTGATCGTTTTTAACTTGCTCTGCTGCTTGTTATTAGTGTTAAAGCTACACAGATAAAAGGGTCTGGTATCTTGGCACAGAGGTAAAGTTCGTGTTTTTGTTGTTTTTTTTAGCAGTGTGTTGGACAGCAGAGGGGAAAGGGACAGGTTCTCTAGCCCTTGTGACTCATTGTGCACACAGCCGCGGTCTTAATGTAATATTCGTTTCAAATCAGGCATAGTTTTCAATGTGCCTGGCTTGATGTGATTGTGTTGTGTTGAAGATGATCTTCGATGCAGCGATAGCCTAATCTCATACACGTTATAGAATGCTGCATGTATGATCCTATGCAGTTGGTTTCTTGGCGTGCTATCAAACTATCAGGGGAAGGTCTAGTGTTATGAAACAACCTCTAGAAGCGCTTACTTAAAGTGGTTAGTTTTTTAACTTACATTATAATAACATAAAATTCTCTAGAGTGTGTCCTAAATGCATTTGTCAGAATGTAACCAGTATGACTAACATCTTTGTATTTACTTATCTTCTTCGTAGGTAAAAATAATTTCACCAACAGCTTTGTGTACCTCAGTTAGTGACATTGGTTCGCATGTTTGTCAGTATTATCAATAGGATTGTAAGATCATAACACCAGGGGGTAATTGGATACTTATTACTAGATTTGGAACTTGCATTCGCACCTTATTATTACAATGACGTGCTTGAGACGAGGTACTTTATGTGGGCCAGTGGATCATCATCAACATTTTCATATTTTACTTTAATTAACTTCGAAAACAAACAATCCAAAGAGTAAAGACATTAAAATGATAGTGACTAAGATTTAAAGAACGGTCCATATGTTACTGCTTCAAAAGCATTGAAAATGATATGATGTTAACTATATAAAATAACAAAAAAAACTACTCATTTTACTATTCTAAGATGACGTCTTATACAATTTTTAGATGTTTGTGGAGAGAATCGCGCCTAGTTTGTGTTTTAAAAGTGGGAAACACCACATTTTGCAGAAATGAAAAATGTGTAGTCTGGCTCTAAAAGAAGTTCAAAACTTGAATGGTATTACAGTGGCACAGACTCAAACATTTTGGAAATGTGTGAATGTTTTACAAGACATAACTTAAAAATAGTGAGTAAAGCTTGACATAATGGAATGTGCACGCTATAATTTGCAAGCGTCACATGAAATATGTAGGCTTGGATAATTTTGCCCATATGAGACATTGTAAATTGTTGTGTAACTTGTGAAGGGCCATTATAATTTAAATTATTTTGTATAAGTGGCTTCTCATTAATGGTCATCTGTTTGCATCTTGATGAAAAGTCTCATGACCAATCTCTCATTATATGGTTTGATAATTTTAACGATGTGTCTCATTTCACCATATTCCAGACTCGGAATAAAACTTGTGTGTGTGGATTTTGTAAATTATTATACTGGTTATTAGTATCGCTAATCGTTAGCATCGGTAGTTATATTAATTTTGTATCATCTGCTGGCAGTGTAAATGATAGTTTCAAGCAATTGTCTGTTGATATTTGAGAGCTTGATTCAACTGCATCTTCTGCAATCAAAAGGCCCCAGGTTGAGGTACTATTTTTTACTAGCTTTTGCCTTTATTTTTCTTCCTCATACATGGATTTAGAGTTTTTTTCTACGATAAGGCGAAAATGTGTCAAGTGTTAAGGCATACTTATGCACATGTATGTTTTTGATAATTTTCCGTTAAGGGGAATTTTGCTAACCTGAGTCAAAACTTTGCATATAATGGTCGAGGAGTATACTAGGAGCATCTCATATGGGTCTAACCCGAAAAAACTTGTATTTATGATCATTGTGTTGACCCAAAAAACCCTTGGCAATGCTTTCTTAGTTTTTGTCATGATTGTAGAAGAACCTTGCAGATGATTGTGACATTTTTATGGACGGGTTAGCGTAAAATTTGATTTTTTTACCTGATTCTTAGTAGTTGCATAAACTGAAGTGAAAAGATCAATCTTTCTTTTGGCATTTTATTTTCAGTGATTGTGTATAGTAAAATATTAAATATTGTGTTTTGTTGCAGCTAATTACCAAAAGGAGTTAGGTTTCGTTTCATAGAGAAAGCTTTCCAAGCCAAAGAAGATGGATGCCATCATGTTATTTTTCTTATTTACTTATGTGGCATATACAGTTGTGTAATGAACCAATCTTTTACTTTTGAATTTACCATTGATCAAAATCTGGGCTATAATACTTCCCCACAAAGAACACACACAACTCGAAAACTAAATGTCCCAACGACAACAACAATCAAACGTCAAAGCCCGCGCCCCGCAGCAGAACACGGGCAAACCCACTCGTTGTAAACATTGAGGGAAATAAGCCATGTGGTTGGGAAGACAAGTTGACAAAGTACAGTAAATTTATTTGACTAAAAACTTCAAACCGTTGGTTTGATCAAATTTATCATAAGCAAGTCATTTATTTACATACAATACAAAGGGTGGTGATTTGCTCACTTTATTTATTGATTTGCACATTCATATTGTGTGTATCTTGACATTTATACCCTTACATTCTTTAGTAGAGTGTGCAAATATTAAGGGTATAATAGTCTTTACACAAACATTTTAAGTGTGTGAATCAATTTGTTAAGTGAGCAAATCATCTCCCCAATACAAATGTTGATTTTATTCTTATCGGTGGTTTTGAGTTCACTTAAATGATGCAAAACCTTTGATCTTAAAACTAAAATATATATATTCGTGGGAGTTTTTGTTGTATAAAAACATATTACAAAAATCAAACACGACAGAATGACAATTTCATGTTAATGTAAAATTTAGCATGTATGTGTTAAGAGTAAAATGTTATAATTCACAGTGTTATTAACTTCAAATGTGTTAAGAATGCAATGCGATATTTCAAATCCCGCCGCAACGCGCGAGCACCCGTTCCTTGTTTATAATATTTTTCGTTATTCACATACGAAATTAATTTTTAACGGGTTTATGATTGTAAGAGCTATTTTTCTGCGAGTTAGACGTGGTTAACTTCATGTGGTTTGGTTATCTCGACAGTCTCGTTGTAGGATATCAAACATATACAATCACTTATGACTAAAAGAGAAGAAATTCTAGAGAGATAAATAGTGGGTTAGAACACTTAGTGAGAGAAAGAAATGTGTATGTATATAATGAACCAACCACCATCTTCAAGGAATGGAGAGGTTATTTATACCCTTACATTGGCCGGTCAACATAAGGGGTATTCTTATGTTGATACGGTTAGCTTAGCTAGTTTCCAAATATTATACTATGAGCTACTTATCGATATATTGGGAGTAACCAAGACTTTTTCGTATTCCTAACAATCTCCCCCTAAGGGAGGTCAATCCAATTTACAAAAACTTAAGCTCTATATTCTAAGAATATCTTGAATCTTGCTCGTAGGTTTGATTTCTTTGATCTTTGTCTAGTGAATGTGACATAGTTATCTTTAGACTTTTAGTCTTGAGCTTATTCCTTTAGCTTAACTTGTATGTGATCTTGAACTTCTTAAGATCATCAACTAAGCATAATATCTTTTCGCCATCTTGTAATCTTTGCCTTTTGTAAACTTGTGACTTTTAGACCGACATGCTCATACCTTTCTTTGTCTTGAAAGCTTGAAAAGGTCATCTTTCTTGAAAAATCTTTAACTTTAATACTTTGTTATTTCAAGGAAGACGTGCGGTATTATAGTAGAGGAAGTCTTTTGAAACATGTTCTTGAGCTTTCATTATGTCTTTACATATGTCAATCAGGTATGAGCATGTGGTATTGACTTGGACTTGTCATCGGTTAACTGCTGTCGCAGTCAGGAAACCTGCATGAATGAGTTAGTGATAAACAACAAATATGGACGAGAGTGTCTTTCTCACTTCATCGAATATGGTTGCAATAACCACGGTTCCCCGTTAAGAGTGAATCTTCTTGACAGGGTTTCATAGCTGCACTAGCTATTCTCATTACCGGGGCGTCTCAAAGAAAACAACACGGTAAGAGTGAATCGGTAAGTTATTGTCTTCCAGATTAAGTCATCAATTTGTGTTCAGCTTTCCTATGTCCAGCTACCCATGTGAGGCTTTCCATGGACATAAGATTAAAAATTGATTTAGGAAAATCAGTCGGTGTGTTAAGATGCAAAAGATTTTTATAACATACTAACAGTTTTATCTTTTTTAAAATTCATTCGTCAATTCATAAGCTCAAATGAATCGATATCCAGTATCATAAGTTTGATTTATGTAGGATCTAACAAGTCACCTACCACATAGCTTGTTTGATGTTGGCTCTGGAAGAATTTCCATCGTCATTGTGAACACTTTTAAGTATCACTCTGATGTTCTAGCAAAATCACAAGGATAATGCGTAGGACTCTTCAGATATTTCTTATTTTCACATTGTGTGAATTAGCAAGCATATTTTAGATAGGTGTCCTAATGAGATTTATGGATGATCTCTTTTATGGCTCTAGACTTGATAGTGCACTTTGATTTTAGTAATCAGAGGTTGGAGCAGACTGCCACCTTTTTAATACCAACTAACTCGGAGTGAGAAAGTCGATAGAAATGTGTTTAATCTCCGTGATAAATGAAACAAGAGTCGTTTGAGAGACCTTGAGTGGTTAGGAAGGGTTGTGCATTGCATTACTGGGTCCATGATGACTATCTTTAATACCAGACAACAACTTAGTGTTTCTGATAGCATATGTATTGACCCGGTTTTTGCCTAAGTGTAAGGAGGGCTTCTTTCTTTTCACCCTTTATCTTTACATTTCTTTTTAATTCTTCAACCCCTTCAATGCTTACCAAGACTTCATCACTAACACCTTATTGGGTTTGTTCCAGTGTCAGCTCTATCTTAGTCTGCATATTTCCCTTTCTCACTTTTACTCCTTTTGTATCATACCTAAGGACTTCTATTCTATCTAATGGAATGTCCCTGAGTAGATCCCTCCGGTTCTGGCTGGATCATGGGAACGAATACCTAATCTTAACCACCTTATAACTTAAATTAATTACAAACATGGTCGGTCTTTTGGTATTGTTCTCAGCCTTAAAACCATTTGAAAAATTCAACCAAGGTACTTGTGACATAAGTCAAAACATTTTTACTAATGGTGTTTTTTGCAAAACCACAAAAGTTTTACAATCCTCCTAGACAGTGAACCTAACCGTTGTAGTGTAGTATAGGTAAATCTGGGGGATTGATCATTCTCTAGGGGAACAGTGAGGTAGGCTCGAAGAGTATGTCAAATAGGTCTAAGGATTGAGGAATGAGTATTTTTGTGCTTTTGTATTTTATGAAAGCAAGAAAATCTGGTAATTGAGAGAGGGGGTTTTGACTAACTTAAACTACTTGAATAAAGATAAAACAACTAATAAAGCAAGAACAAATTAAAGAAAACTCAAGAGAAGCAAAATGTGTTAACTTAGAATTCACGCCCCCTAAATATGTGTGTTTAATTAATTGACCGGTTCTATCATGAATTTTAAATGGATTTGTTAAGCATTCACATCCCCTCGCCCTTCTATACCTATGGCCAATGTCTATGAGGTTGCTTAATCTGACATAATCATAAGCATAAAATAATAGGACTACCAATATCATACACAATTTGACCTATGTAATCTTAGGTTGCCAAGAATCACTAGTTAGCCAAATCTCTGATGCTGTCGCTTTGAAAGTATTAACGCCGTCGCTTGGAACTCGCGACGCCGTCTCTATGCTCTATGAACATAGTTCTTCAAGATAAATGGCGTAGAGTCGTAGTCTTGTCCGTTTCTTCTCAAAATGAGCCCAAGTCACGTGTATTTCCTCCAAATGCTGAAAACTTGAAAACAAACGATTAAGCACATAATCTAGGCATATTTTCATGATTTAGGGGGTTAAATGACCCCAAAATATTGTATAAAATGACACCTTATCAAATATCCCTACACTTGGGATTTGCTTGTCCTCAAGCAAATAGGCTTTTCTACCTCGACAATAACATTAGTAGGGTCATTTAACCTACTCTTTAAAAGCATTTTACAACACAACCTTCTAGACTTCGTAATTAAAAGCATGGAAAGTATATACTAGCACCTCACATAAGTGTTTTAGATTCTCTCTTTCTCTCGGGTGTATAATAAATTATAACAACTATGAGGAAACAGAAAATTAACACTCATTACCTGTCATAGCATATAAATTAGCATAGGCTTGGTAAAGGATCAAACCTCCACCGCTAGGCGCAAGCTTTATTCATTATTATCAAAGAGGTCTTTTAAAGGGTTGTGGGGTGTAGGTGTAAGATAACATTAACGAAAATGGAAACGGATAAGATACATTTGGGTGATGGCTTTGGGTGAATTTGGAGTGGAAGGGTTAGCTAATTATTTATAAGAATACACGCTGGTTTGGTTGCTAAGCCAAGAACTCAGACAAAGATATACAAACTCTACACAACTCTACATCAATCTCTTTTCTGTTTTTTTCCTTTTTTTATTCTTTTTTAATAACTTAATACATCATAACATGGGGTTTATGATACGTACCCCTACACTTGAGCTTTTACATAAAGCCGGAAAGTCAATCAAGTCAAAAGTCAACACAAAAACAGTCATTGGTCAAAGTCAAAAGTCAACACCAAGTCAAACCCGAGGCCAAAAGACAAAGAAATATAGTTTAGGGATGAAATTGTAAACCCCTAACTTGTATTTTTAAAAGAGAAAAGAGAAAAATGGAGGAAAAGGGCTGATGGTTGCCAAAATACTCAAAGTGACAACGTGGGAGGGCAAAACTGCCAAGAGTCCCGCATAAGTTGTACACAATAGGGACGAATCTTGCAAAAAGAGTTATATAAATCTTGGGGACTTGTTTTGCCAAGTCCCCAAAAGTTATATAACCACAAGGACCTACGGTGCAATGAAAGTTATAACCTTCAAGGACCATTTTTGCCAAATTCTCAAACCCACACTCTGTTATAACCCAAACGATTTTTCCCGCCTTCTTTTTCCCCCCAAAAACAATCACGGGTTCCCCACCCCGTTTTTACCCTGTGTTTCTTCTCCACCACCATGGATACTCACCTCCCCCCTCCTCCACTAACTTTCCCAACTGTGAGATTGCCAAGTTGGCAATCCCACACCTCCCAAGGCCTTGTTCGACGACCAAGATTGCTTTTTGATGAAATTGGAGGGCTAGGATTCAATTGCTTCTCCCCCTCTCACAAAATAACAAAAGGATCAAATATACTAATAGGTAGTAAAAAG
Source organism: Tanacetum coccineum (assembly GCA_026074375.1). NCBI lineage: Eukaryota > Viridiplantae > Streptophyta > Magnoliopsida > Asterales > Asteraceae > Tanacetum > Tanacetum coccineum. Next base: position 9,407 of record BQNB010000843.1, read on the forward strand.
ACAGAAGAAAAAAAAAGTTTTAATTTCAGTTTGTAGTTTTTTTTCGTAATTTTAAGCATTTTTCTCAAGTTTTTTTTAGCAATTAGTTTTAAGCACTTGTACTCTCTTTCTTTCAGCTTGTACTACTTCATTTGAGAAATAATATTCAGTTTCAAAGTTTACTTGTTCTTTATTTTCAATAATAAGCCATTTTTACTTCAATAAGCTCCAATAAGCTCATTTGAGCTTATTCTTGTTAAAAAGCTCAAATTCAGTTGAATACTTGTCAAAAGTCCACTTATTTACTCCATTTAAGTCATTTATATCCTTTTATAAATATTGACATTTGAGTCGTGAGATTCATGTGGAGAGAACAAGAAAGGTAATAACTCCAACGAGTTATTGGAGCTTTCTATTTAAGCTCAGGTGATTTCAGAGCTAATGAGCCATTAGGTCAGGGTTTTAAGCCACTCATTCAACATGAGTGGCTTGGTTCTGAGAAACAAAAAATCCAAGGTGTCATTTCCCAATTTTAAACTTAGCTTAATTTTTTAGCTTATAGTTTTAGCTTATTGCATTTTAATCTTTGCAAAAAACATTTGTTTTCGACTTGTTTTTAATAGTGTTGTAAGTTCTTATTAGATTTAATGTGTGTAACTTTAGTTTCTCTTTATAAACTGTCACATTAGTGTAATAAGCTAGTAGAGAACTAGTTATTTTCCAAATAAGCTAGCAATTTATTGCTTAAATAGTTATATTAGGTCTTTTAGTTAGAAGATGGAATAAATGGTTTTAATGTTTTAGCTACCAAATAGATTTTAAAAGTCACTTAGTTATGAACAGCTCACTAAAAGTCACTTTGGTTTGACAGTTTTAAAGTAAAGGGGTGTTTGGCATAAGCTTAAAAACGGGTCAAAATGGTTTTGACTATGGGTTAAGGTCATTTAGTGAATTTGAGCTTAAGTTTTAAGCTTATTTAAAGCCTTTTCAAAAGTTTCCAAGGTTTTAAAATGGTTTTCCAAAGTTGTTAAAACTATTTCATAACTGTGAGGTTTTTAAGAAACCCACAAGTGCTTATTTGATTAAGCACTTGTAGGTTTGAGTTTTTGCATCAAAAAGTTTGTGTTTTATGTGTCTAAAAGAGCTGTCCAAATAAGCTTTGGTCTTTTGACTTTGTGAGTCAAAAACCACCAAGGCCTTTTGGTCACAGTTTCTAAAAACCCAAAGTCCTTTTTCACTATCAAAAATGAGCAAGTAAAATTGATTTTCAAAAGCTAAAAATTGGTGCACAAGCTGTTTTCATAGAACACTCCATCTGTTTAAGCTTATTCTATTATTTAGAGCTTATTTGACAGCTTTTAGCAAGCTGTCAAATAAGCTACTAAAGCTAAGCTTAAATCTCCCCTGGTGCAAAGGGGAGATTTTAAGCCCTTTGTTCTTTGTCTTGTTGAGTTCTAAAGCCCAAGTTTTTGGCTTATCTTAAGAGTCTATAAGCTCTTAAATAAGCCCTCAAAGTTTCAGGCCTTAGGAAGCTTGTTAGTTAGCTTATTTTCAAGCCCAAACCTTGCTTTTGGCTGTTTTTGAGCCCCTTAGGCTGAGGAATTGCTTATTTTTTGATTTTGGCTTATTGAGCTTATTCCATAAGCTCAAATTGTTTCCTAGTAGCTTTTAGGTTAAGTTAGATAATTAGTTTGCTATTTCCCTTTAGGTAGCTTATTTAAATGCCCATTTTAGCTTCTTAGCCCTTTAAACTTTGTTTAAGCTTTTCTGTCATAATAAGCTTCCCACAGCTTATTTAGTTTAGCTTTTCCTTTTCTTTTTAGCTTATTTGAGTTAGTATAAGACCCTTAGCTTATGTTAGTTTTTGTCTTAGCTTAATTCGACCTTAAGTCCAAAAGACTTAGCAAAACTTTGGCCTTTAAGCTTTATAAGCTAAACAGCCAAGTTTAAGCTTATTTTTAAGCTTATTCATTGCTTTTCACAAAAAGCTCTAGTTGACAAAGTTGTTAAGCCCCACGAGCTTAACAACTTTGCTTCTTTGAGTTTTAAAAAAAAAAAAAGGGGGGAGACACTTGGCCAGGGTGAGCAAGGACTCAAACCCGGGACAGCGGGGATACATCCCCTTTTCACTCACACACTTACCACTGCGCCCTTGGGTCTTTTTCGTTAAAGACTCAAGGGACTTTAAACTTATACAAGTTTTGGCTTTTAAGCCTAATAAGCTGTTTAGCTTATTTTCGGGGCTTATTGCATAAGCTGTTTGGAGTTTCTTATTTTTCGTAGGAACTTTATAAAGTCTAGTATTTTTTGTAAATTTTTCAGAATTTTTAGTAATCGTTTAATATTTTTTTATAATATAAATTTCTGTTGGTTAAAAAGTTTATTTAATTCATAAAAATTACAAATTGTCAAAAAAATATTTTGCTATTCTATTAAAATTTTCTTTTGTCATCTAGTTTGTAGGAAAAATATAAAATTTTTCATAGGGTCATTTTTACAACTTTTCATCTTTTAAAGAACGGGTCCGGTCACGGGATTTTGTTTTGACTCGTTTTTGGGTCAAACGAACTCCGTTTTCGGTCTAGTCTTTTTCATTCTTCGTTATTTGTCCCGTAGAGTAGTTTAGAAGTGAAAAATTCTTCGTAGGGTTATTTTTAAAGAATTTAGGTTTTCCCCCCTTTGTTCGGGATTCGGGCCCTCGTTTTCTAGTTTAATTTCATAATTTCTAGGTTTTTTCTTAAAACGTTTTAGTCCGTTGTTATATAATTTTGACTTTTTCACTTCCCATCTCATGCCTTCATTCAAACTCAAATCTTCGATCGTATCGAATTTACCAGTTCCAGCCTCGTTAGGGATAAAAAGACCCGGGTAAGCTCTATATATTCTCGTTTTATTGATTATTGATTTTTAACTTTATTTATATATTTTATATTTTATTATATTATTATATATATTTTCTGGTTTGTGAATATCACCAATCAATTTTTGGCAGCCGTTGCCGCGGGAGGCTGTGCTAAACCGTTTTTATTGTTACGTTGATCAACTGTGTTTGCGGAAATGTGAATATTTTCTTGTAATTTATTAAAAACATAAAAAGTAAAAAAATATTTTTCTTTTCTTTTTTAGTATTTATATATAGATAAAACCAAATAGAAAAAAAAACCAAAAACTAAAAACATTGTCCAATAAAAAGAAATAAAATTCACAATATTGGTCAAATACCAAAAATATAATATTTCAATGAGGTATTATCATAATAACTTCCGGTGAACTTGTGGTTCCCAATCGAAACAAAAGATTTAAAAACTTGACTTTTGTGTCTCTTACGAGTTACGGCTCACCTTGGAAAAGTTAAATAAAACTATTAAAGTGGTCTAAGTGGGGTTGTTCCTAGGAACTACGACACGAGAAAGGAGAAATAAGCTTCGCGCTATCCTACTTCCTACGTCTCACCTGTGAGTTTTATCTTTTTGAGAGCTACGGAGTAAGCAGTTTATTTGTTTAAGTTGTCTTATCTCATTGTCCGTTAAAATCAATTGTGAATAAATCTTTGAAAAACCAAAAAAAAAAAAATTAGTGTAAATTTTCTTTTTATATTTATATTTTGTGCATGCGCACTCGTTCTCAAGCTCCGTAGGACGTCTGACAACCACAAGTTCGACAACCTTTCTGTTGAATCATCTAATCTTGAGGAAACCTGATAATCCTACCATAGTTACGATGGCGATAATCGTACTATGGCGCAATTGCTCGAAAGACACCCGCGAGGGGTTACGAGGATGCGATAGTTATTCCGGAATTCACCACAAATAAATTTGAGTTCAAGCATGGTCTTCTGAATTCTTGTCCAAAACAAACCAATTTTTGGAAATGATAAAGAAGACCACATGCTCAACATCCGTTATTTCAATAAAGTTACTTCATTACCATGTAAGATTGCCGAACGTACCATATTCTGTCGGTTTAGCTTATTGCTTTTCCTGTTTTCTCTCGAAGGGGCAGCCGGATATGGCTAGAAAAAGAACCCCCTCGGTCTATTGAAACATGGGATGATCTTGTTTCAGAAATTTATTAACAATTTAGTCCCTCCCTATAAACGGGACATATCTCAAAATGAAATAACGTGATATCAGCAAAAAACTTTGATGAGCGTTTTATGAGGTTGGGACGTTTTCATTGATCTTTTAAGGGGATGCCCTCTATCATGGGTTTTCAGAATTGCATAAACTTGATACATTCTATAATGCCCTAAACTCAAATGATCAAGAAATTTTTTCAAATGAATTCTGCTGCCGGTGGTATCTTCTTAGACAAAAGCCTCGAGAATGTTTAAAAATCTGAGAGCAAGTCTAAAGTACGTCAGTCAGTAAACAAGCTGTTGTAGCTAATGAGTACAAGCTCTTACCACCCAAGCAGTCTCATCTGATGTTTTTTTGCTGGATCAAAAGACTGGTTCGGGCATTAATTCTCGATAGAAAGAACCAAACCCCAGCTTCCGCCCCCGTAAAAGCGGTTGAACAAAGTTGTGTAACTTGTGGGGGAGGTCATTCTTATCAAAACTGTCCAGCCACTAACAGCAACATGTACCATGACAATATCCAAGAGTATGTGTCCCAGGCCGCTGCGGCCAATTTCAACCAAGCTAATTCTGGTTATCGACCTCCGATGGTCTCAAATCAGATTCGACCTCCTAGTTTTCCTCCCCGTTCAGTATTCCTAATGCAATTAGTCAAAACATTTTCAATCGAGAAAATGACTTCAATCAAAAACAGAGAAACAATTTCAACAAGGTCAGATTTATCGGACCTCCCGGTTCATCATCCAGTTGTTAATCATACCAGTAGTCATAAAGGAATCCTACTCCTCAGACACACGGTGTGTCAAAAACACGATTTTGAAAAGATATGTCACAGCCAATGATGCTAGTATTGAGAAACATGCAAAACCGGAGGTCCAAAACTGCTGCTAATCCCAAAATGGCATATTTAAATGAAATGCTTTCAAAATTTGTTACTGCTAATACAGCTTCTACTTCCGGTTCTGGAACTCTCCCTGGTAACACTATTACCAACCCTAGGAGATTTAAAAGGTATCACTACCCGAAGTGGTGCTACCATCCAAGGACCGAAAGCAGTTAATCATGACACCGAGGTGACAAAGGACACGATGCCTCCTGCTAATAACGGAAGCACCGAAGACGTCCAACCTCCTGTTGTTCAAATTCAGTCTCGTAATCCAAATCCTGAGCCCAATGTTGCTCCTGTTGTTGCTCCAATTCCTAAAGCATCAATTCCATTTCCATCAAGAAGAAATGATGAAAGGCGCAAGGAAAAAGCTAACGACCAAAACGAGAAATTCTATGAAATCTTTAGAGATTTGAGTTTCGAGATTAGCTTTACCGATGCCTTGATGCTCATGCCTAAATTTGCTTCAAACTTTAAAAAACCTTAATTGGAAACAAAGGAACAATTAAGCGAATGGCAAAGAACTCCTTTGAATGAGGAACTGTCAGGCGGGTCATCCTCAAACAAGTACCAAGAAACTTGGAGACCCTGTGCCGATTTTCTGATTCCATGTGATTTTACGGGGAATTTCTACATGAAACAGCATTGGCCGATCTTGGTGCGCGTGCTTTAATCTCATGCCTTATTCTGTCTGGAAAGATCTCGCTCTTCCTGAACTAACCCCAACTTGCATGACGCTAGAGCTTGCAGATCGTTCAATCACTGAACCAATCGGTATTGCTAAAGACGTCCGTCTAATGGTGGGAAAGTTCCAATTTCCAGCTGACTTCGTAGTTGTTGATTTTGAACCAGACCCCCGAGTACCTTTAATTCTCGGGCGATGTTTCTTGAAAACAAGTCATGCTTTGATAGATGTTTATGAAGGCGAGATTACCCTTCGTGTTGGCAAGGAAGCCATCACATTCAATCTGGACCAAACTTCAAATACACAGCCTGATTTACAACCATATGACGGTGACAAGATCGAGTCATTGTTATGGCTTGTGTCGAGTATTCTCAAGATGGTCCTAGTGATTTTCAAACGTGTCGCGAGTGGGGGGGGACAATCCCACTCCATATTTTGAGCCTATTGTTTTAATTTGCTTCTCCAATTCTTTACTCCTTTCGGGGACAGTGATTTTCTTTTAATGGAAGAAGCAGATTCGTTTCTTGCTCTAGAAGATGATCCAACTTCATCTGAAGTTGATCCAACTTATCAGGATCCTGAGGGGGACATCCTGCTTCTAGAAGCAATTTTGAACAGTGAACCACCACCCCCCCTCCCAAATCATAAACAATATATGCCTGGAGCTAGGAAAGAGCTCAAACTCTGTGAAGCTAAAACCGTTGAATCTTCCGTTGATGAACCTCCCCGAGTAGTTGAAACTCATGGATCGCCACCCCATCTTGAATAAGCATTTTATAAGAAGGTGTCAACAAGTTGCCCTGTCATAATTGCTAAAGATCTTAAAGATGAGGAAAAGGCAGCCACTTCTCAAGGTTCTTAAAGTCCACAAGCGAGCATCGTTGGAAACTCTTGACATTAAAGGGTGTTAGCCAAGAATTTTGTCTCACAAAATTTTTTTTTTTTTTTATATTGGAAGAGGGATATGAACCAATCTGGCAAAGTCAGAGAAGGGTTAAACCAAAATCCCGATGTTATCAAAAGGAGGTTGAAAGAAACTCCTTGGAGCTGGATTGATTTACCCACCATCTCTGAACAGCCCTGGGTAAGCCCGGTTACATGTGTACCTAGATAAGGTTGGTTTGACTGTCATCAACAAATGACGACGAATGAACTAATTCCTTTTAACTCTTTTCGAATTGGTCACGGGTGGGCGAGTATGTATTGATTACTTAAAACTAATGGAAGCCACCCGAAAGACCACCTTCCCTTTACCATTCATGGACCAAATGCTCGAAAGACATAGCCAGGAAATACGAATACTTCTGTTTCCTCGATGGCTTTCGGGGGTATTTCAGATCCTAATTGACCAAAAGATCAAGAAAAGACAACAATTCAAATGCACATACGGAAAACTTTTGACTAATGTCGCTTGCATTTTGGGACTATGCAATGCTCCTGGCAAGTTCAAGATGTATGATGCAATTCTTCCACGATATGATTGAAAAAACGATGGAAGTATTTATGGATGACTGTTTAGGTCTTTGGGACTTTTTCATCTACGTGCCTAACCCAGTAGAAAAGATGTTGAAGCGGTGTGAAGACACCAATTTGTCTTTAAACTGGGAAAAGAGCCATTTCTTGGTAAAGGAAGGCATTGTTCTCGGTCTAAAGATTTCTAAGTCGGGATGTGGTTGAATAGAGCTAAAGTCGAAGTAATAGACTAAAACTCCCTCATCGAATTCTGTCAAAGGTGTCCGTTTTGTTTCCTTGGGCACGCCGGTTTCTACCGCTGATTCATCAGGATACTTCTCAAAAATTGCTCGTTCCTAATGACTCATTTGCTTGAAAAAGATGACTCCATTTGTCTTTTCTGAAGGAGTGTATCGATTCCTTTTTAATTACACTCAAAGGAAGATGGACTGATGGCTGCCGATCTCTAAAGTGCTCTACGACTGGAACTCTACCCTTTTGAACTTGATTGTGCGTTGCTAGCGGATAGACTTCCTTCGCAATTGGGTCAGTCTCGGGCAAAGAAAAAACAAGCATTTCAACTATACACTATGTAGAGACTTTGAACGGACGGCTCAAAACTCATTAGACCACTAATACTGAAAAGGAAATTACTTGCAGTAGTGTATGAATTTGAGAAATTTATGGTCATATCTTGTTATGTAAAAAAGCATAGTGTTTACTGACCTCTCTGCCAATCAAAAAGTATCTTCTTTTGCAAGAAGGATGCATAATTCAAAAGCTTTGGTATATCCTAGGTGTATTGAATTGTTTCATTTGTCTAGTCTGTTGTTTCGGTATAGTTTGCTTTTTTTATTAAACAATAATGGAAGTTCAAAGGATTGAGCAATATTTAAAAGGTTCAATCGATACTATAAGGTAATTAGATTCAAGTTTTTCTTATAAATACTTCGCTACTAAGGACAAACTCTTGAAGGTTTAAAGGATGATAATTTCTAAGGATCCGCCCTATATTTATCAAGGAAATCCGTGGATGGGATAGGTTGAATTTGGTGGCATGCTTATATGGTTGCCATATAGGATGAATTAACAGGATTGATAGGATGGTTCCAATGGTTATAGGATCCAAAAACGGATGCCGCTAAGGTGGGTCACCTAAGGATCTCCAGAGGACCGAAGGAAAGACACTTTGGGACTACAAAACCAAGGAAATGGATATATAAAAATTTTGCCTAATTGACCTTAAATGGCAAAACGAATATAATGGCTACTTAAGGGAACTTCTTTAAACCAAAACTAAGGACAAATGGACTAATATATTAGGACGCCCATGACGTAAATCTAGATGTACCTTAACATCGTAACATCAGGAAATCTCGTTATTCGATTTCATTCTATAGTTACTGGAATCACAGGAACCCTACTCGATAAACTTAATCCCTTACAAGTCGTCACTGATACCCTTTATCAAGATGGATGCTATAACAATTGGTCTATTAATTGGATTCAGTTATACAAGATTTTCAGTTTTCTAATAGATTAAACACCCAACACAAGATTGGAGTTTGATAGGTTGGGTGTTAGATGTTTTCATTGTTGGTGTGTGTTGTGGAGGCGTTACTCGCGCCTTAAGAAAGGGAGCTAAGGCACAAGACCTAATGCGGTGGCATCTTATTGCTCCAAGAATTTTGATATTGAATTTCGAGACAAAAAAGGAGCTGAGAATCTCGCCGCCGACATCTGTCCAGACTTGAAAAATCCCGATCAAGACAAACTCGAGAACAAAGAATATCAAAGAGCATTTCCCTCTCGAAACTCTTGGTTCTATTGCTCTTTCAAGATTCAAAGTACCCCATGGTTTGCAGATTTTGCTAACTACCCATGCGGGGAAATTCAGTTATCAAGATAATGACATCCCTACCAAAAAAAATAAATTCTTCAAGGATGTCAAGCATTTTTTCTGTAGGGTATTGATCTTTCATGTTTAAGATCTGTGCTGATCAGTGATAAGACGTTGGTTTTCTGGGGCAAAGAAGCTTTAGACATTCTAAAGCTTGCCACAGTGGACCTACTGGGGGACACTATGGTGCCAATTACACAGCAAGAAAAATCTTCGATTCAGGATTCTATTGGCCCACCATCTACAAGGATGCCCATGACTTTGTCACCCGTTGTGACATTTGTCAACGTCAAGGAAAAATTACGCAACGTGATGAGATGCCACAAAACTCCATCCAAGTTTGCGAAATCTTTGACATCTGGGGCATTGATTTTATGGGGCCGTTCCCGTCTTCAAGAGGGAACAAATACATACTCGTGGCTGTTGACTACTTGTCAAAATGGGTTGAAGCAAAGGCGCTCCCCACCAATGATGCCCGAGTTGTTTGCAAATTTTTGAAAACTCTCTTTTCTCGATTTGGTGCCCCCCGAGCTATCATAAGTGATCGCGGAACTCACTTTTGCAATGACCAATTTACAAAGGTCATGCTTAAGTACGGAGTCACTCATCGTCTCTCCACCGCGTATCACCCACAAACAAGTGGGCAAGTTGAGGTGTCAAATCGTGGTTTAAAGCGTATTCTTGAGAGAACCGTGGGAGAAAATCGTGCCTCCTGGTCGGACAAGTTAGATGATGCTTTATGGGCCTTCCGCACAGCTTACAAAACACCCATCGGGTGTACTCCATATAAGTTAGTGTACGGGAAGGCATGTCATCTACCGATCGAGTTAGAGCACAAAGCCTACTGGGCTCTCAAGCATACAAATTTTGATGTTCAAACTGCGGGTGATACAGAAAGTTCCAACTGAATGAACTTAATGAACTTCGTCGATCATAGCCTACGGAAAACTCTTTGATCTATAAAGAGAAAACCAAGAGGATACACGATGCTAAGATCAAAAACCGCGTTTTCAACGTTGGTGATCGTGTTCTCCTCTTCAACTCTAGACTGAAGATTTTCTCGGGCAAATTGAAATCCCGTTGGTCTGGACCATTCACCATTGTCCAAGTTTTTCCTTATGGCACTGTCGAGTTATCTCAAAACTCCGGGCCCAACTTTAAAGTGAATGGTCATCGTATAAAACACTACTTTGGAGGGGACATACCAACCGAGGTTGGTCCGGATCTCCTAACGTTCACCCATGGACCAACAAATTCGGGGGAAGGGTCAAGCGTCGGGGACCCTAAACAATGGCGCTTCGTGGAGGCCACGCCTCGATGCTTATCCGTAGTATGTATATAAAATAAGGTGTTTTGTTTGTGATAAGGCTTTATTTTCCATTCTCCCGGTGTTTTAGTCATTGTTTTGTGTGTTTGGTTGTCTCTATCCAGGATTTCCCGGATTATGAAGACTCTCGTGCTTGCAAGATGCTTGCAAGAGTTTCACATCCTCAGCTTCATTTTGGGAATCCAGTATCCAAATCTAATCGACTAACGTTTTATCTTTTGGCACACTTCATAAACGGCCTTAGATTTACGTAGGAACCTTTGAAACATCGAGGACGATGTTTAGTTTCTAGTATGGGGGGGGGGCGGGGAATCTTCGATTTGATTCGCGCGGCTGCAGTCGTTGTTATCAGTAATCCGTATTACCACCATAATTTTTGCAATAAATACCAAAAATAATGATAAAAAAATAATAAAAATTCTTTAAAAAATAAAATAAGTGTTTGTAAGTTTATATGACTTTCTAATGGGTATAATAGATAGTAAATCTCTGTTGTCATCCCGCTCCCCCCCCCCCCCCCTACCCGCCCGCGCTATGTGAGTTGGCCTCGCCCCCCCCACTTCTCGCTCCGCGTCACGCCAACTTTACCGCGTGTAGGCTAAGCTTTCACAATATTCGATTGCTTCGAATTTTAATAAGGTGAAGAACCAAGAAGGATAGAGTTAAATATAAGTTTATGTGCTGAACAAAAACTTATATGAGTAACTTGTGGCTTTTTCTCCCATTAGCTTCATTTGAGAGAATTCAGTATCAAAATATATAGGGACTAACGTTTTATCTGTTGGCACACTTCATAAACGGCCTTAGATTTCGTAGGTACCCCTTTTAAAACATCGAGGACCGATGTTTAGTTCTAGTATGCGGGGGGGGGGAATATTCGATTTGATTTTTGCTGCAGTGTTGTTATCAGTAATCCAGTTTTACCACAAATTTATTGCAAAAATACCAAAAAAATGAAAAAATTTTAAAAATTTTAAAAAAAATAAGTGTTTTGTCACAGTTTTGACTTTCCTAATGGGTAGAATGAGAATAATTTTTGACTCGATTCGGAGCGTGTTTGAGCCTCTAACTAGTTCCTCACTTACCGCGTGTAGGGCTAAGCTTTCACAAATTCGTTTGCTTCGAATTTTAATAAGGTTGAAGAAAAGAAGTTTTCTTATTATCCAAGTGCCCCTCTGCAGTTAATATAAGTTTATAGTGCTGAACAAAAAACTTAGATGAGTAATTGTGCTTTTTCTCCCATTTAGCTCTTAATCCACCTAATTCATACGTACTTCAATTCAGTTCAACTAAGTCATCGTTGTTTTTTAGAAGAGCTTCAAATTTGTATCTTGATTCTTAAACGAGATTTTCCTGTTCTTAATAACTTCGAAGTTAAAATGCCAAGAAGCATGAATGAAGTATTGAATGCTAAAATGCATGAATATTGAAAATTTTGCCATGAGCATACATTTGTTTATATGGAACAAGTAAAAGATGTGTCGTGATATCCCACTCCGCTAACCACGAGGTGGGGGTTCAAACTAAGACATCTTTTACTTCTACAGGATTTTGTTGTGTTGTGATATCTACTAGGAAGCGAGGGTTAGGTGAGGGTTCAAACTACTATACAAATCCTTAGCCTATATTAGGAAGAAGGAGGTGTTGGTGATTTCCCACTTCGCTAGCAACGGAGGTGTGTTTTCCAAAACTAAGAACACCTCGGTCGTGGTTGTGATATCATTACTAGCGGAGGAGGCCTAGGGTAGTGTGTTCAAACTAAGCAACGCATTCCTAGCTTTAAGAACTTATGAGTATAATGATAAAAAAATGTTGCAAAAAGTTCTACAGTTAAAATCTCGTTCTTTAAAATCAAGTTACAAGATCTTAATAAGTTGTTGCTTTGAGTCATGATTCATCTTGAATCACGACTATGGAAATAAGTTGATCTCTTGTGAGATGAAATGGAACACAACATTTATTTACATGATATACTCATGTTGGTGGTAAAAGTTCACAAGTCATAAAGTATGAGTGCTTAGCATTTAGACTTATATTGACTATTGACAAATGATCTTGTTTAATTGCTTGGTTTGGAGCTAGTGAAAAAATCGGGGACGATGAATTTATCCGACAGGACATCCGTAGATTACTCTATGGACGTTTCTCATTCTATGATCCCAGTATTAATGTAATAAAGGAAGTCAAACAGGTAGTCAAGAAAAGAAAAAGGAAAATCCAAAAATATTAGGGATAGTTTTAGTGTAACAAATAAAAGTGGGGAAAACGAGGACTTGTCGGAAAGCCTTTAATTCTTTAGTTTCTCCCTTGACAAACATTTGCTACTTTTCAAAGATAATAGTCTGAGGGGGATGAGATTCTAGTTTTCATAAATGCTTACTTCATAGCATTGGCGTGAGGACAGGCAATACCTTTAGTATGGGGGATTTTGGTATGTGCTTAAATACAGTAACTTTTTACTTTATAAACGAGCTAAATTTAACCAAAAACGGACTCTTTTAAATAAAATACAAAAATATATGCTTGTTTTGCATAATTGTATTGTGCAGGAAGGATATTAAGAAAAAAGACGAAAAACAAAGCTCAAAACGACAAAACGGACTCGGAATGAAAAGAATGTGAAAGACAAGCCAAATCAAAGACGAAAGTCATCAAGTCAAAAGTCAACAGAAAAGTCAATCTGCGTCAAGACAAAAGTCAACCCAGTCACCCTGAGGGCCAAAGTCAAAGAAATAAAAGTTTAGGGAATGAAATTGTTTAAATCCCTAAACTTATATATAAAGAAGAAAAGAGGAGGAACAAGAAGTCAAGGGCCCAATTGCCATTTTGCAAGCTATACCAAAAGGGCCATAGTGCAAATCCTCAACTTGTACACCAAAGGGACTATTGTTGCAAAGAGTTATATAACTCTTGGGGACTTGTTTTGCCAAGTCCCCAAAAGTTATATAACCACAAGGACCTACGGTGCAATGAAAGACATATCCTTCAAGGACCATTTTTGCCAAGTTCTCAAACCCACACTCTGTTATGACCCTAACATCTTTTCCCGCTCGTTTTTTCCCTCCCAAAAACAATCACGGGTTTGTATACCCTCTTTTTACCCTGCAAACCCAATTCCCCCATGGATATTCATCTCCCCCCTCCTCCACCACCTTTCCCAGCTACAAATGTGCCAAGTTGGCAATCCTACACCCGCCCATTTTTAGTTCGCGATTACGACCATGATTGAATTCTTTGAAGATTGATAGGACAGAATTTATGAGGCTGTGAAGCCACTCACAAAACAAACACACTTCCTTTTATGTGTGTTCAAAGAAGCACAAAGAGGGAGAAGAAAAGAATGAAGGACCTAGTTGCATCTTTTTTGCTATAAAATGCCTTGTAAGCCATTGTGGCAAAATTCAGTTTTTGATTCAGTTTTTATGTCGTTTTAGTATAGTTTTAAAAGTAGTTTAAAGTATTTTTAAGTTAACTTCTCTTATGCATTTGTAATTCTCAGTTTTAATGAAAAGTTAAGCTCTTTTTACTCAATAAGCTCCTTTGAGCTTATTCTTGTTAATAAGCTCAAACTAAGTTTAAAACTTGTTAAAAGCTATTAAATACTGTTTTCAATTCATTTTGATTCATAATTGATCATTTGAGTTCATTTTGGAAGCCATTTGAAGAAATAAGCTAATAAAAGCTTATTGAGCTTTTAAGCTCAGGTTTAGAGGCTAGGGAGCCATTTAAGTATGATTTTAAGCCACTCACTCAGAAAGAGTGGCTTTGTGACTGAGACTACAAAAATCCAAGGTTTCATTTCTAATGTCAATTTAGCTTAATTTTAGCTTAAACTTTAGCTTTTTTGTTTCAATTTTGTAAACACATTAGTTTAGAATTGATGAGTTGGCTTTTTAAGTTCTCATTGCATGAGATTGTGTCAATATCACATTGTCTTTCAAAACTGTCACTTAAGCAGTAGCTTAAGCTTAGTAGGAGAAAACTAGCTTATTTTTCAATAAGCTAAGCAATTTATAGCTTAAATAGTTTAACTAGGTCATTTTAAGTAGAAGTGGATAAAAGGTTTTAAAAGTTTTAGCTTTAAAATAGATTTTAAAGTCCATTTAGTTTTGACAGTTTTCATTAAAGGGGTGTTTGGCACAAGGGTAAAAACGGGTCAAAAGGGTTTTGGCTTTGGGTTAAGGTCATTTTGTTGATTTAAGCTCAAGTTTTAAGCTATAGCTTCTAATGTTATTCTTAAAAGATTTTTAGTTTGAAAATTGAATTTCAAAGCTTTTATAACTCATTGGCTAAAATGTGGATTTAAAAGAATACACACTAAGTGCTTATTTTGGTTTAAGCACTTGGATTTTGAGTGTTGATGGTTCAAAAAAGTGTGTTTTTTGTATGTAATAAAGATGTAATAGCTTTGGTCTTTGGACTCTTGGTGGTTCAAAAACCACCAAGTCTCTTTTGGTCACAGTTTCTAAAAACCCAAAGACCCTTTTTCATTTAACAAAATCAGCAGGTTTTTATGCTTTTTAAAAGCTCAAAATTGGTGCACAAGCTGTTTAGCTAGAGCACTCAATCTGTTTGAGCTTATTTGTGTTTTTAGAGCTTATTTGAACAAGCTTCTGGGAATTGTTAATTCCAATTCTTGATAGCAGATGAATGGTAGGTAAGTGATATAAATCTATTGCTATGTTAGGGTTGCCAGTAATAAGTTAAACACAAAACCAGTGTTTTGAAACCCGGTTTGACACCACAGGTCATATTAAACCGGGTTTCATATTTTCGAAACCCGGTTAGACCCGCTGGGTTTTGAGTGACCCGGGTCAACCCGGTTCACGAGACCCGGGTCAACCCGGTTCACGAGACCCGGGTCAACCCGGTTCACGAGACCCGGGTCAACCCGGTTCACGAGACCCGGCCAGGTTTCAGTGGTTTTTCGTATTTTTTTCTAAATAAAGCATATTTATTGTATATATTTGCGACGTAATTTTATTTTTACATGTTATATTTGTTAATAAATAATTTTAATGTTTAATATATGAAATATTTCATGATTTATATACATATTTTTTCTAATCTTTGCAAATTTTTTTTTTTTTTGGAAAACCGGGTTGACCCGACGGTCCAACCGGTAACCCGGTGACTCGACCGGGTCGATTCAAAACCCGGGTTTTAAAACATTGGTTTTAAAAATAAAACAACCTGACATCACTTTGTCTCCACGTGCAATATTTAAAACACAAATTTTACCTGCGTGTTATCGTCTTCTTCGTCTCGCTTGTCTTATAAAACCTGCAACTCCAAAACGATTCGAAACCCGAAACCGTTTTCTTTGCTCGAACCCACGAACCAGCCCTCGAACTTCAAGACCACAATAACCGCGGCTCTTGATACCACTTGTTGGACGATTACGACAACAACCCGAAGCTCGATCGCGGAACGTTAGATCGCTGTATGTATCGAGCACAAGTTGCACTTTCAAACGATACCCGTTGAAGAACTAATAAGCAAGAAGAACAAAGAACAAGAATACCACAAAGTTTAACCGAACATTCAAACGTTTTATTAACCAACGATCGGTTACAAGGAAAGAATAGAAGATGTGAGTGTGTTTCTTGTCCATCACCCCTCACCTCCTTTTATAGGGTGAGAGGGTCGGTTAACATACCATAGGTGGGCTAGAAAACCCTAGGCCCAACCTAAACCGTTACAAACACATTCTTAATACAAAGCTATATCAAAAGGACACTTAGCTACCTTCTACTTTTTGTATTTATTAGACTCGACACTAATACTAACACATATCACTTGTTTATATCCATTCCAAGTTATCCAAGAACTAACATTTCTTTGTGCAAGAGAAGAACACAAGTGAAGATTTATGTGTTATAGTTGTTAGTTCATTCATTGTAACATTTTTTGCATAAACATTTTTCACCAAGTTCATAACCATTTACCATACATTACATTGTATAGTCTCGATTAGTATTTTAGTCATGAAAATACGTGTGTATACCGGTTAGTATTTTAATCTTCAAAATACAAGTGTGAAAGGTTGGTTCTACCTTGACAAGAACTCGATACCTAACTTAGTATCGGAAAATATTGTAAGAGACGTTGTACGGTTTTCTTCACATTATTAGTTTAACCAGCACATGGGTTTAAAAATCGACTTATATTATTATTAACATGAATATACATATCAAAATAAAGGTACGACCTCACACGTTATTGTGAGATGAAAATAAATAAGCGAGATTCTACATATAACAACTACACATTATAAAGCATTTAGGACATTTTATTTTTAGAAAGTTTTAAAAATTCAGACTTTTAAACTTATTTATTATGAAAATATAAGAATGTGTAATCTTGACCATCCATCTCATTTTAAGGAACCACATGTTAGGCTAGACGGAGTAAAGGGCAACTCACGGAGTGAGTTGCAAACTCACGTGTTAGTTGCCACTCCGGTTGTAAAACTCACGCATGTGTTTTAGAGTGAATGGTGAGTCACTCACCATTGGTGAGTGAATGGTGAGTGTGTGCTTTTATTATTTTTTATTTACTTTGTGAGAGTGTGTGTATTTATTGGGGTATATTTTATATAAAGTGGATATTTTAATGAACGGTGAGTTAGTATTAACCACTACGGTTGAATGATGAGTGTGAGTGAGTTGAAGTGAAAGAAGAGAAAGTTGAGGTGGCGCTGAGGTGGATGGTGAGTTTATACCCATTACTCCATCTAGCCTCAGAGTGACATGCGTCACTTCTTAATTAAAAAATCACATTTATTTTTAAATTGAAATAAAAAAAATTGTGATCTAATTTCACCATATTTTTTACAATTTTTGTGCTCTTTAATTCAATATCCCTTTTTATATATTTTTATTAATTTTAGTTTTTTTTCATTTTTAATGCTTCCGAAATCACTGCTTTACACGGGTATCATGCTAATTTTTTCAAAGTCATTATGTGCTACTAAACACACACATTGTCTAGAACACGATATAAAAATTTAGATTTAAATAAGACCAACTTAAATAACGTGTCAGTTAAACAAATTAAAAAATTTTATGCAACAAAAATATTAACTTATATTAACATATAAGAGAGAATTGCAAAAATGGTCCTTGTGGTTTGACCAAATTGCAGATTTGATCCGTCGAATTTCGAAATTGCAAAAACAGTCCGTATTTTGAAGGTTTGGTTTCACTTTTGGTCCTTGGTCGAACTAAAATGACTAAAATACCCCTCTTAACGGACGGTTTTTGTAAAAGAACAGAGGGGTATTTTAGTCATTTTAGGTCGACCAAGGACCAAAAGTGAAACAAAACCTTCAAAATACTGACTGTTTTTGCAATTTCAAAATTCGACGGACAAAATCTGCAATTTGACCAAACCACAAGGACCATTTTTGCAATTTACTCAATATATAATGAATAAATTTTGCAAAAATTCCTGCGTGTACGAGTATTATAACTATATAAGTATTAATGTTTTAATATAATTATATATAAAAAATCTTAAACATTAAAAAATCATAAATTTATAAATTATCACAATACTTAACTTTAAAACAAAGTTATTAAAATCTTGTTACCCGTTATACTATCGACTCAAACCTTATACGTGCACGAGTTACAAAACTACCACTTGAAAGAAAATAGTAACTAAACTTATCCAAAATAACAGGATATTTGCAGTTTTATTGTTGGGTGTAGAGGTGGGATACTTTTATGGTACCATACATAAGTAGGTGTGGATTTTAAAACATCACTAATACGAGTTAAAAGCACCACTGTACTTGTCCATGAACTTGTCAATATGCCACAAGCTAACAAAGGTGTTAAATATAATTAAATGAGGATGCAGCCCCTGAACAATATTAACTGATATGTCATCTTCACTTATTTTCCTTTTAAGATCATTATCAATCAAGTAAATAAGCGCATGCATACTGAATGCAAACCATAAAAAGAAACGAGTACTACAGAGAGTAGGACATGATAGATAAAAAGAAATCGTAAGAGCGACTGACAAAACTTACATTCTTTCGACTCGAACACAATCAAAAAAGGCAATAATACAAGCTGCATCTTTGGATTAACACTGCAAAGGCTGAGAATTGATATATGATAGTATCTTTTTGTCATGAAAAAGTGTACAAATATATAATTTTATCTTTATATAATGTATAACAGTTTTAAGAACTCTATACAAAAAAGTAACAAAACAGTAGGGGCATTTAACCACGCAACCCAATTAACATTAAACTTTCTACATCTATTGTTAACCCAAAGCCAAGTTTGAGAAACAATGTTATCAAAAATCAATCCTTTTAGAGGCTTCTTCAAAGCGAACACAAAACCGCATTTCTGTACTTTCATATATGCCACCACATGGAGAAGAACGAGGCTTCCAAGGCAAGCTTTTGGAGGTTGTTGAGCCGAAGACCATTAAACCACGTGTTAGCCCGATATGTATTTGTATTGGTCCTAGCCCACATCTAGAATCATCTATTACTTGTATATATTATGTAGTATGTTGAATGAATGAGACAGACACTTTCCCAAACCTACATGGTATCGAGTCCAAAAAAAATCGATCCTAAACAAAACCCTAATCCTTCCCCACATCGTGCACAGTATCGATCCTCAAAACCCTAACTCAAAAAAAACTGTCGTTTAATTTTGTGTGCTTAGGTCACATTTGTTTATTGTCGTGCAAAGTCACAGATGTTCATTCATCATGCATAGGTCACGGTGGTTATTTGTTCTTCGTGCAGGGTCACGGAGTTTTTTTTAACGTGTAAGGTCACGAGTTGTGTGCTTCGGTCACACGTTTGATTGCTTTGGTCATGCTATAGGTCGCTTGCATCCTTGTGCTTTAGGTCACGAGGCTTTTGTTTGATTTTCGTTCTACAGTACTTATTGTTCATCACGTTCTATAAGTTATTTTCCCATACAAAACCTAATACTACAAACCCTAATACTCCTGACTGCTAGTTCGAACCTCCCTCAAAACCTAATACTACATCATGACCGGTCCATCAATTGGTCCGCCTGGTTTTGTAGGCCCATCACATCCATCGGTTTTTAATTCCCCAGCCCAGCCCACTAGTTTGTACCATCCTTAGCCGGCCCAAGCTACTTCTTTCTATCAACAACAACAGGCCCAATCAGCTGGATACTGTGTTTTTTCTATTGGTGGCTTTTAAAATAATTTATCTCTCTTCTATTTAATTAATCCAATCAAAACATACCACCTCCTTTTTGTGGATGTTTGTTTGTGGATGCAATAAGAAAAACCGAACAAAAAATATCAAAAACTGTCTTGTCCTATTAATAAATTGTGTTTACCATTACTTTTAAAAACGGCATAAGAGAGGTAACAATTGTACCACCCTATTAATAATATCGTTGTCTCTTGTTTTTACTCTGACAATAAAATTCTGATCTTTTGTAATGATTGTATTTGAAACTTAAAAAAAGTGACTTATGAAATCTATGTTTTACCCATTTATACTATAGAGACATGCCATGGCTGCTTAGCTGCTTATATTCTATGCAACTAAAACGTTACAATGTTAGGGCGTTTCTGAGAGTTGAGAACCATATATATATTCTATCCAACTACAAAAATCTTTAATGTTTCATGGTATACTAACATGACTAAGAATGTTTTTTAATAGTGTAGTATAGTGAAATAGGGTACATCAAGATGAGGATGAAATTAAAAAGAAGATGGAACTGAATAGCATTAGCATTAAATGTTTATTAGTTATTAGATTCGGTTACAACTTATTAATTAGGGCATATTAAGCCCATTGTAACGTTTTTACTTTTGGACAAACTCTCTAGAGAAAGTACGAAACCCTTACAACCCTAACTTTTAATCGATTCATTCTCTATTTTCTGGTTCAAATCAGTATAACACTTGAGTTTAGGCTTCTTAATCTTTGATTTTGATTGCTCTAACTCGAGTTTATATCAGATCTGTTCTAGTTTTTTAGGGTTTGCGATTCTGCTTTTAGGTTTATCTTTAAATCGACTTTTGGGTTTCGTTTATTGATCACTAGGGTTTTGAGTGCCTATTATTATAACTAGTGATCATTAATTAAAGGATGATTTGAATTTAATTATGTGTTTTGTGTTTTCGATTCTAAACCCTAGCTAGCTAGGGTCTCGTTATTGAAGATTAGGCATTTTCTTCTTGTTTTATTCAATTGGGAAGTGCAAGCGGCTGGTAGAGTGGGGTTACTAGTTATGGTGGAATGGAGCGTGGATTTTTAAGTCAAAAAGGAAGTAGGGGTGGGAGAGGTGTAAAGAAGAAGAGTCTCAATAGGAATTTGATGAATACCTCTTCAGGTATTGGTGTGTCTACGAAATCTGATGATACTATGAATGATGATACTCCAGTTGGTGTTGCATCTGTTGTAAAGGAGGGTGTAACACTATCTGTGGTTGACATGACGGTGGAGATGGAAAAGATATGCTCTTTGGAAGAAACTACAGTTTTAGGATCTTTTCCACCATTATCTACGCCGGTTACTACTACGGCTATTAATGCTATTGGTAAGTCTTCGTATGCTAATGTTACTAGTAAATCAAGTGGGAAGAAACTGAATATTCGTACTTTGTTTACACCGAGGGGTAATGGGATTAATGTGGTTGTCCGGGTGGAGTCTATTCGAGCTATAAGTGAACGATTTGCTAATACAGCAAATGGTTTTTCTTTGGGAAACGGGTGGCATACCCTGTTGTTGCTAACTATGCTAGGAACACTTGGGGTAAATATGGGCTTGTTCGTTTTATGTTCAGCTCGTCTACCGAATTATTCTCCTTTCAATTTAGCTCCATGGAAGAATTAGATGCTATGCTTGAGAATGGTACATGGTTTATCCGGAATCACCCGCTTATCCTGAAGAAAATGCCATCCGGATGAGAACCTTTTAAAAGAAGATGTTAGTATTATTCCAGTTTGGGTTAAACTTCATGGTGTACCTGATACGGCTTTCAGTGAGGATGTTTTGAGTGTCATTGCTACTAAACTGGGTGCTCTTCTAATGCTTGAATCTTATACATATGATATGTGTATGCAATCTTGGGGTAGGTCAAGCTATGATAGAGTGATGATTGAGCTTCGAGCTGATGTGGAGTTGAAAGATAACATTGTTGTGGCTATGCCTAAAATTATTAGGAAGGGCCATTATATATGTAATGTCCGTGTTGAGTATGAGTGGAAACCTCCTATGTGTGTGTCGTGTAAGGTTTTTGGACATATTCATGAGAAATGTCCAAAGAATACAGGTGCTGGTGAGAAGAAGACTCCGAGGAAGCCTAGTCAAACTTCGGGAGGTGTTCCGGTTGGTCCGAAAATGGGTTTTAAACCTCAGAAAGAATATTGACATGTACCCAAAAGGACTACTGCTAGCTATAGCGGTAATAAGAAGAAAGGTGTGGAACTTACTATTGAGGTTAGTAATTCTAATTCATTCGAAGTTCTTAATTCTGTCAATAATGATGTGGAGTTAGGTACCAATGGAGGGACTACCAATTTTGTAAATAACGAGGCTACTTCAAGTGGATCCTCTTTTATGAATGTCGATAATAATAGTACTGGTACTACTCCTATTATTCATAAAATAGGGAAGTTTGAAGAACTAATTACTAGTGGGCAAGCTATTCTTGTGGATAAAGCTGGTAATCTTTTGAAGAAGGTTGAGTTTTCGGGTTATTATGATAGTGAAGATGGGGTTGCATCAGTTGATAATGATATGGCTCGTTCTATGGCTTCTGAAAGGGTAGGTTTTGGCACTCAAAGTTTGCTGGAACAATGGAGGGATTCGTATAGTAATAATGACTATGATGAAGACCCATACGATGATATGTACGAATGTCAGGATCTTTCTCGAGAGCTTCAAGCTATATGAGATAATTTGGATATCCGAGTTCGAGGTCGCAAGAAGAAATAAATTTCTGTTTCTTTTGTCTATTCATTTTGTGTACCTTCCTGTTAGGAAGTAGCTTTGCCCATGTAACGGGCGGAGATATGAGACTCACCCTCATCCCTTGTACTTAAATGTTTTTTGGCGTAATAAAATTTATCAGGAAAACCCTCTACCAAAAAAATATTAATTAGGGCATATTTGTTCTAAGCCTATTCATGTTGAAGATGGATTAATTGTATGATCAAGATAACCCACGAAAATGATGATGAACTATTCCCTAATTTGTCAAGAATGTTACTCCAATAATTGCTGCTATCATCTCCAAAATGGCCATGACAGTAGTTTGCATCATTAACCAAATGATTTGTAAAGGCCTCCCCCAAAAAGTAATTATCTTGCAGGTATATCATGTCACTCACTTCAAGTGTGTGTTGAGTTGCTTCCTCCTTAGGGTTGTTAAAAGTGTTAAATGAGTTCATATGATATTCCGTGAACATATCGTTAAGAGTTTGTGGCTCAACGCTCTCAAGAACATTCATGTTCGGCATAGTTTGGCCATCAAGAGTCTCTAGCCCACTTAGAAAGCTTAGACAATGTAAGACCTTGCCGTCCTTTGAGCACATCGAAGCACAATGGTTGTGGAACTGAGGGTAAGGACATTGACTGATAAGGAGCGGAACCACTATGCATACGTTGGTAAAAGTTAGAAACAACCCTCGACCCACGAACAACCCTTGCTTCTGCCTCGAGCCTAGCATTCTCCCATTGTGTGATATGACTCACGTACGTTCGTATTGACAGCGGTTTTCGGCTTGTGGGTGATTGGATCAATACCCATTTTGGTTAACCTTTTCTTAAGATGTGTGTTCCAATAATTTTTTATCTCATTATCTGTTCTTTTAGGTAAATGACTTGCAATTGCTGCCCATCTGAATCATGCATGTAAACAACAGCTATAAATATATATCTTTAAGAAAAGTAGCAAATAAACTCAACGTTTTTAACACTTATCATATTCATTGACACACATGCATAATCAATCAAATAATATATATGTTACCAAGATATGCAACACATTTGGCTTGATAGTTCCACTTCTTTTACTCTCTATGTTTCATAATGTGAGTGCCCACTTAACCTTGGGTTCTTTAAAAGACTTGCTACAGTCAGTAATACAATATGGACCCCAAATCTCCATCATATCAATACATCTACATCAACAAACAAAATATGCCAATGATACTAATATTAACAATTTTTTGAGACATCTTTGTTAGAGCTTAATATTCTCATTGTTGGTCACTTCTTCTTAGTAAAAAAGTATCTATTACTAACACGAAACACGCGCCTAACATTGATGTTCATGGAAATGTAGCTACAACAAATATCGAAAGCGCACAAACAAATTACCTATTGCCAAGAAGTGCATGGAGTTGAATGATAGTTAGTTCGTCTTGCGATATATCTGGTCTCAAATAGTTCGTCCATCTCGGTCTACAACTCTGTCCACATCTTTGTAACCCTGCATGATATTATATTTTCTATGAACATATATAAATATAACACATATCAACATATCCTTGTTTTATTAGAGCTGGAGAGGTTACTTGTTAGCATGTGTTTTTGTGTTTATGTACGTACCAGCTTTAAGAGGCAATGCACGCCAACTTCCATGACCATGTTCTTCGATATATGCCACTAGCTTACGATCTTCTTCAGACGTCCAAGGCCCTTTCTTCAACCCCTTCTCGAAACTTGGTGATCTTGTTGGATTTAATCTTCACTGATTCGGTTTTTGTATTTCAGCATCTTAGTATTTTAGTTAATTTAGTATTTGCGTTAAATAAAAGGTGTTTGAATTGGTATGTTACTAGGACCAGGTATTAAGGATAGACTAGGAGAGTGGGTAGTTTATAAACCAAGTCTTGAGGATAATCATGACTTAGTAGGTTAGTTTGTTCCTTGTTTTATGGTTTCCCACGTTGTTTTGTAAGGCAATATATAGCCCCATCCTTTTGTTGAATAGAGTATGCAATTTCAGTAGTACTTTTCTGCATTATCTTGTTTACATCAGTAAGTTGTGCTAGCTGAATTCTACAGATCTTCCCATTCTTTGAAAATAAGGGTTTCTATTTTTAGTAAGTATTAAATTATCTAAGTTTGATACACTTGAAAAATGGAAATGAGAATATATAATGGAGCCATGTAACATGAACATACATGAACATGACCTAGGGTTAGACCGAGGAACAAAGACCATTAGATGTGCGTATCCGACATATTTTGTACGATTTCTCTATTGTGTAAATACCACCTGTGTGTGTCAATGATGAAAGATACCCATATTTTCAGAAAAATTTATTGTTAAAAACAAACGTGCTTATGTGGAAATAGGATTTTGATGGTATATACGTCTCATCTAATGGTTGTTGTGCATTACATAATATAATTCCAAAATATCAGATAGTACCTTATGCATTAAAAGCTCAATCTTTTGTATCTGCATATGCAGGTATCATGATCACACTACGTACATGCCATTGTTGTTAATAAAACGGAATCATGCAAAGCTCATGATATTATATACAACAATTTTCAAGTGATTAACAAACTAACTGGACATACTAATAGTTCTATGATCATTATGTCTCTATTGAATGTTAATGGGCACGATATATTAAGTCGTACTGTAACGTGCTCGATCAATACAGTAGTGTAAAAATATAGGTGAAAAATCGTGTTGTTTCTAATTCCCTAGAGTCCGAAGCTAGGTGGGTTTGCACGACAACATCCAGAAATTTTTTGTGTGATGTCGACAGTGGAACATTGCCAGCAAAGGTTAATCATATTAGTGAGGCATGTAAGTTTGACGTATCGTCACGTATTCTAACACACACTGTGTAGAAAACTTAACAAAGATCAAAGAGTAACACCAGTTTTATTAATTCAACCAACCTCCCCACTTATTTTATTCACAACATCTATCAACTACTTCAAATGTAGCTACAGGTTTTGAGTTCTATACAAAATACAAGAAGAAAACTAAACTATCAATCTTAGAATCTCAAAGGTTGAGATAGCAAAGATTTTACACACATTAATTGAGAGAAAAACGTATACACATAATGAGAAGAGAGAGAATGAGGAGTATATATACTCCTAAACTCCTAACTAAAATTACACCTTTATTCCTTGCCAAGCAGCTCCACAAGTTTCCATTATGCTCCTTTTAGACCTTGCAGTTACAAAACTCATACAAGCACAATACAAATAATAACTGACCTTTTACCTTTTCACCCCTGCACCTTTAAATGTGTTACTCCATTAGTCCTTAACTCAGAACTTGGCTTATTATTCTTAATATTCCCCCTTAAGCCAATTTTGTATAGATCATACATACCCAGGTTGTCACAAAACTTATTGTAATCCACCACACTCAAACCTTTTGTCAAAATATCTGATGTGTTATCAGCACACTTTACTTTCACAGTTTAACAATACCCCCAACTTTTTCCCTTAAGAAAAACAACTCAATTTCAAAATGTTTTGTCCTCTCATGAAAGACAGGATTTACAGCAATTTGAATAGCTGAACTATTATCACAATGTAATAGAACAGGAAGAGATGTATCGATATCCAGCTCAGTCAAAATCTTTAAGATCCATATAACTTTACAGGTTACACTATTCATGGCTCTATATTCTGCCTCAGCAGATGACTTAGAAAGCATAGTTTGCTTTTTGATTTTCCAAGAGACCACATTTTTACCCATAAAAACAGCATACCCAACAACAGACTTTCTAGTGAGTTTACATTTAGCCCAGTTAGAATCTACATACACCCTTAAATTCAGCCTATTTCCTTTTTTAAAAGAAATCCCTTTACTAGGAGCATTTTTTAAGTACCTTAAAACTCTAAAAGCAAGTTTTAGATGAGACTGTAAGGGTGCATGCATATGCTGACTAAGAACATGCACAACATAGCTTATATTGTCTGGTATGAGTTAAATAGATTAACTTCCCAACTAATTTTTGATAGTTGTTTATCCCACTTCAAGTATTATTAACATCAACAAATTTAGTCTTAGAAGTTTTAACAACCCCTTCTTTAGCCTCAATAGGAGTACCACATGATTTGTAAGCATACCAAACTCAGCCAATAACTCAAGACAATACTTTCTCTGAGTTAAATACAAACTATTATCAAACTTCAATACTTCAATACCCAAGAAATATCTCAATTTACCAAGATCCTTGATCATGAATTAGAACTTAAAAAGATCTTAAACTTGTTTATTTCATCAAGATTATTGCCTGTGATGACAATGTCATCAACATAAACAAGTAAGATAATAATAATTCCATCTTTACTTTTTGTAAATAAAGAAAAATCATTTTTACTCTGTTTAAATTCATTTTCAAGTAAATTTGTAGTAAATTTTTCATTCCACGTTCTTGGTGCCTGCTTTAAACTATATAAAGATTTCACCAATTTTACAAACCCTTGTATCATTTTTTGAAAAATAACCATCAGGAAGAGACATGTATACATCCTCAACTAGATCATCATACAAGGATGCATTGTTTATATCCAGCTGATAAACTAGCCAGCTGTTATCTACAGCAAAAGACAAATGCACTTTTACAGTAACATATTTAAATACTAGTTAAAAAGATCTTCATAATCTATTCCCTCCATTTGGTTATACCTTTTGGCAACCAATCTTGTCTTAAACCTTTCTACCTCACCAGTTGACTTATACTTAACTTTGAACACCCGTTTACTACCAATTGGTTTTTACCCAGGTACCATTCCTATTTAAAGCCTCCATTTCTAAGTTCATATCCTCAACCCATCTTATGTCTTTTGATGCCTCATTAAAAGACTTAGCTTCAACAATTTTGTTTAAACTAGTTGAAAAAATAAAAATTTCAAGACACAAATTAGAATACTTTACCGCTTGTCTATACTATGCTTAAGCTTAGTATCAAGCTTAAAATCACTCAATTTCTTAGGCATACTAGTCCTCCTAGAAGACCTTATAGGATTAAAGCCACTCTGACTGGCTAGAATGACATTAGGTGTTTGAAATATTTCATTAAGCTCTTGGTAAAAACTGCCATCACCCTTAGATTCACTAATTTTTTTCTTCAAGTATTGCACTATCATCTACATCACTGACTACTTCTTCTGAGGTACTGTCATTAGGGTTACTATCATCCCTTCTTGTACTCTTAATATTTTTTTCTTCAAGTATTGCACTATCATCTACATCACTCACTACTTCTTTCAGTTCTTATATCTCTCCCATCATCATTAGGTTCACTTGACTTAGACTCATTCTCATATTATTAAAAAATTTAAGAGTGTTGTTATTTTGAAAAACCATTTCATACTCTTTATACTCAGAACTATTCTTGAAAGAAAACACCGTTTCATAGAATTTTAAATCCTTAGAATATAAATTTTTTTACTTTCAAGACTATGCAGCTTATAGCCTTTCTTATCATTAGAATAACCAACAAACACAAATTTTCCTACCAAAAGTTTTTAGATGAGAGAGATTTGGTTTAATATTAAACACTAATTCATATGGTGACTTTCTAGACAACACAAAGCATGGAATCTTGTTAATTAAGTAATAGTTGTTAAAATACACTTAGTCTACATGTTCAATGGTATTCTCTCTTGAAACATGAGGGCTCTATCAACATTCAATAAATGCCTATGTTTCCTCTCAGCAATACCATTTTGCTGAGGGGTATAAGGACAAGAAATCTGATGAAGTATACCATTTTCTTTACAAAATCTTTCCATATTTTGATTTATAAATGCAGTCCTATTATCACTCCTAAAAACTTAATAGTTTTACCAAATTGATTTTTAATCAAGTTAAAAAGGTAGTGACATGTTGGAATACTTCATCTTTCCCCTTAATAGAAACACCCATGCAACTCTAGTATAATCATCAACAACAGTTAAGAAGTATTTAAACCCTTCTTTACTTTGAACCTTATATGAACCCCAAACATCTAAGTGAACAATCTGTCCAAGAACTTTGGTTTGATGTTCATTGAGAGGAAACGGGTCCCTAGTTTGCTTTGTCATCCCCTTCATTCTATACTGACCCCGGCCTTATGACAAACATCATAAACATTATCAGTTTTATTTTTTTCAAAATCAAGTTTAGTCTTTAAAATGTTCAAAACTTGGCCAGAGGGATGACTAAGCCTGTTATGCCATATACATTTAGACAAACAACAGACTTCTATATATTATTAACAAGTTTTTTTACCTGAATTAAAAAAATACATACCATTACTCTCATTACCAATCCCCACTTGGGTCCTTTGAATAAAATCCGGAATAACATAACATCTTTATAAAAAATAACTCTAAACTTGTTATCTTTACTAAGTTTGTGCATAGATAGAAGAATGACTTCATATCTTGACACAACTAAAACATCATAAATGACAATTTGATCAATAAGTTTAAGACTACCCACATGGGTGACAATAGCCTTAATACTATTAGGATGACCAACTGTCATGTTAAGTTTGGACACCTCAACAATATTAAACATATTCAGAATAGTGTAAGTCATATGTTAACTTGCACCAAAGTCAATTATCCAACCATTATATAAGTTTTTTTAGGTTAAGGGTTTCTCTGGTAAATTTTATTACGCCAGAAAAATAGTTAAGTACAAGGGATGAGGGTGAGTCCTACATCATCGCCCGTTACATGGGCAAACAACTTCCTTTAAGGAAGGAAAACAACTAGAAATGAACTATAAAAGAAACAATAATACAAGACTATTTCTTCCTACGGCCCCTAACTGTAATATCCAAATTATCACAAATAGCTTGAAGCTTTTCAGGAATATCTTGACCTTCATACATATCATCATCGTATGGGTCGTATCCATAGTCACTATTTTTGTAAGATTCCGTCCACTGCTCAAGCAAACTCTGTGTACCATAGCCATCCTCTTTAGCTAAAAATTTAGCCATGTCGTTATCAATAGATGCAACCTCGTCCTTGCTATCATAATCACCCGAAGAAGCAACCTTTTCCAATGGTTTACCGTCATCGTCCACCAAAGTTACTTTTCCTTCAATAATCAATTTTTCAATCTTATCAATTTTTGCAATAACAGGAGTAGTAGTAGGACTACTAGCTTCCATATTCCAGAATGAAGATCCACTAGAATTGGTCGCTTGAATGGCCAAATTTGAAGTTCCTCCATCTGTACCCAACTCCACATCATTTTCGACCAAGGTAAGCACATCAAAAGGGGTTAACCCACTTACCTCTTTCGTAGGATCCACATCTTTCTTCTAATCACACTAGTGTTGGCATTCGGCTTTTTAGAAACAAGTTGATAAACTTGTTTTGGTTTAAATTCTATTTTCTGTCCAACCGGAAAACCTTTAGGCGTTTGACTAGTCTTCTTCAAATTCTTCATCTCACCAGTATCAATATTCTTGGGACATTCCTCCTGAGTATGGCCAAAAACCTTACAGCAAGCACATCTAGGTGGTTTCCACTCATACTCAACACGAATATTACAAGTATACTATCCTTCCCCAGTAATCTTAGGCATAGCCGCCATAATGTTATTTCTCAATTCCATATCAGCTCAAAGTTTAATCATAGCTCTAGCATAGCTTGACCTGTCCCATGATTGCATGCACATATCAGACGTATAAGAGTCAAGAATTAGAGGAGTATCTAGTTTAGTAGCAATGACACTCAAACCATCCTCACTAAACGCCATAATAGGGACACCATGAAGTTTAACCCAAACTAGAATAATACCAACATCTTCTTTCAATAGGTTCACATCTAGATGTCATTTCTTTAGAATAAGTGGATTATTGCGAATAAACCACAACCCATTTTCAAGCATTGCATTCAAACCCTCCATGGAACTAAATTGAAAGGAGAATAACCATGTAGATGATCTAAACATTGATCGAACAAGCCCATATGGTAACACCCCTAAATTGGGTCACAATGGAATATGGGTTTGAGGGTGGTACATCATAGATCAATAGCACAAGATAATATAAGAACGACCAAAATGTCGTTTAAAACTGATACATTGGATTTAGCAAAGTGTTTGTTACAAAAGCCCGAAGCTGCACTTGTTCAAGTACATATTACAAAGATTCTAGTTCATGACAAATGTTTCCCCAAAATGTAATGCAACCAAATCTTTTAATCATGTCATCCAAAATAAAACCACCAATGTATCCCTTGCACCTCGTGCTTATTGACCTCCTGAAAAACATTGTTTTAAAATGTCAACATAATGTTGAGTGAATTCATAGGTTTGTAAATGTATAGTGTAGGACCACAAGATTTCTCTATGATAATGCAACAGATGCAAACATCATAAAATGTAATTATGTTTTCCTAAGCTCATGACATTGAAGCTTGACATGTATGAAGTGCAATTATAAATTGCCAACATTGCCCGTGATGATGTTCTAACCTGCAACATCCTATGTCCGACATGGTATACGTTCGTTGTCCAGAACACTGGCACAGTGAGCATGACTCACCCGAACGGGGATGTCAATCCCAAATAGATCTATTTATAACATTCACGCTCACAACAGTAATTGACAGTTCATGATAATGGGCTCAGATGAGTTATCGCTACTTAGGCAAACACGTAATCGAAATGTGAAATGTCCACTTGCGTCCAATTGTAAAACATGCATATGTTTCTCACCCCAAAATTTATAAATCATTGTAAATGTAAAACGTGGGGCTATGAACTCACCTTGAGTAAATGAATATCAAGTATATCACAGAAAATGCGTCACGATATAGACCGAATGCAACTTAATCCAATATAGGTCGTATAGGTACTAAGCACTTTGAATAACTACTACCACATACAATTCTATATAGCTACATCACCATCTATTCGCGTTTGTGAAATCACATTTATAAAGTTTAAACGTTTATAAATATTTCATTAGTAAAAACGACGTAATTTTCCCGTTTTAAGCCTGTTCCTTACGTTTCTTATGTCCACGCTTTTGTATTAAGACGAGTTATCAAAATTTTACATTTTCATATTTTTGACCTACTGGTGAACAGTACTTTTTACTGTTCATGACAATTTATAAAATTATTTTTATAGATTTAGTTGTCGTAAAACCCGTAAATATGGTATTTTACTCGTTTTAGCTCCGTTTTTAGTGATTCTTTCGAGCACGTCTTTGTTATTAAAAGTTCTATCATATTAATGATATTTTCAAAATGCTATTTACTGATGTGAACAGTAACTTTTATAAAAATAGTTTTATAAACGTATTTATTGTCGTAAACTCGCGAAATTCATAACTTCTTCGTTATTGATTGAAAAATTACGATTCTTATTGTTTTGGAATCCTAAAAATATGTGTGATCTGAGAAAAATAATAAACTTTATATATCAGAAGTATTTTATAACTTGTTTTTATAAAATTTCTTTTATAACGCGTATTACTCGTAAACTACGTATCTTCTTCGTTATTTATCCGTTTTTCGAGTTTCTTACCTTTTTGGAATCGTCATGAGACGTACTATTTTTATAAACTATAAAATCCATGCCTTGGAATTCGAACCAAAACAGCCTACTTTTAATAAATATATATACTTATTTATATAACTTGTTTTATTTACTTTTCAACTAAATAAAATACCACATGTTCTTCACAAGTCTTTATATCATATGCCTTACATATTATAATGTCCCTTATTCCATATTTTGTCCAAGTGTCCAAGATAACAAGTCCTTAACCACACTTTTAAATCATAAACTCATTAAGTAACTTTTTGTTAACTAGTTTATCCATATACTTTTTATACTTAAACCAACATTGTACAATACTTATAATCCCATTATAACATAATATTACCAACCACATAACATATGTAAAAGTTTATAAAACAATGATCACAAGTAAAAACCCATTTTACAAGTTTAAAAGTATCATAAATGGTGATTTTGCTACCTAGAACTTATATATACATAAAATGATAAATGTAAAGTTATTAAGAGTTTTAGGTAACCTTAGTGAGATGTAATATGATGAACCACAATATTTAAACCCTAGTTTAGATGATAAACCAAGGCTTGCACCACTTAGAAAACCCTAACTTTTCAAAGAAACCCTAGTTTCCTTTTCCTTGCTTTAATCCTTGTAAAGGCTTAACCAAGCCTTTAAACTTCTTTGGTATAGCTTAGATATAGTGTAGGAATGTTTGTAAATGTGTTATATAAATTTTGTATGGATTTAGTATAAAATTAGGGGTGAGCCGTGGGTTTCTAAGCAAAAAGGGAGAGAAAAAGTTGATTTTTGTTAAGTGTATTATGTTGTGATATATATGTAAAGGACTAGTCAAAGATGTACATATAAGTATTTAGACAAGATGAGGGTCTTATGGAAGACTTATGGTCAAAAAGACACAAGGTGTTATTAGTTGGTGATGTACAAAAGCCAAGTTGCAAAATTGTGAACTCCTTGTCCCCTATTGTTGTTGTTTGCCATGGGATAGGGGGGAGGGAAAGACCAAGTATTGTTTGTTTGACCATTGGTAAAATATCTAGTCATTTACTTGGTATTTAAAGTTATACATGTAAAGTGTAGATGCATACATGTAATGTATAGGTTTTAGTTGGTTCATTTAATGTATAATATGACTAACAATGTTAACATAGGTAAAGTTTTATAAAACTTTAGGTATTGGGTATCAACCTGGGTATTTGTTGAAGCATAGAAATGTTTTTGTGATTCTAGGCATGCCTAAACGTCTTTTATCGCGAAACGTAAACGTTTTACGTAACCAATAAAAATACAATGAACAAAGTTAACAATATTAAAAATACATAGTGAATTTATTGACGTCGTAAATGACCCTAAAACACAGGGTGTTATAGTCTCCCCCCCCGTTATGTGAGCCTTGTCCTCAAGGCTTAAGACGTGGCACTTGACGATGGTGCGGTCTTTGTGAAGAGGTGTGGATATTTCTTTTGGAATTGGTCTTCACGTTCCCATGTGAACTTAGGACCTCTCCTAGAGTTCCATCGAACCTTGACAATTGGGACATGGCTTTGCCTCAACCGTTTGACTTTTCGATCCATGATTTCTACCGGTTCCTCGACAAAATAAAGCTTGTCATCAAAACGAAGTTCGTCTAACAGAAATGGCACTTTTTCAAGTTAGATACATGAAATGTATTATGAACCCTGCTCAACTCTTCTGGAAGCTCAAGCTTGTAAGCAACATCCCCAACTTTAGCTAACACCTTGAAAGGTCCAACATACCTGGGGTTTAACTTCCCCTGTTTGCCAAAACGTACTACTCCTTTCCAAGGTGAAACTTTGAGCATAACTCTATCTCTAACTTGAAATTCCATCGGCTTACATTTTAAATCGGCGTAACTCTTTTGTCGATCACGGGCAGCTTGCATTCTTTGCTTGATCTGGATAATCTTCTCGGTCGTCTCTTGAACTATCTCTGGACGAGTGAGTTGAACTTCTCCAACCTCGGCCCAACAAACAGGTGAACGACACTTTCAACCGTAAAGCGCTTCAAATGGTGCAGACTTAATGCTAGCGTGGTAACTATTGTTATATGAAAACTTGACCAATGTCAAATGATTAACCCAACCTTTTCCAAAGTCAATCACACAAGCACGCAGCATATCCTCGAGAGTTTGAATAGTCCTCTCGCTTTGCCTGTCCATTTGTGGATGGTACGCAGTACTCGTATCTAAGTTAGTACCCAAAGCCTTCTGAAGTGACCTCTCGAAATTTGATGTGAACCTCGGGTCACGATCACAAATGATTGAGACAGGTATTTCATGCCTCGTGACCACCTCCTTTAGGTACATTCTTGCCAGTTTCTCCATAGGACCAGTCTTCCTCATTGGTACAAAGATTGCAGACTTAGTAAGTCGGTCAACAATCACCCAAATGGTGTCGTAGCCTTGCGACGACTTAGGAAGCTTCATGACAAAATCCATGGTGATGTTGTCCCACTTCCATTGAGGTATATCATGTTGTACCAATAATCCTGATGGCCTTTAGTGTTCGGCCTTGACTTTAGCATACGTCAAACATTTGCTAACGTAGGTGACGATGTCAGCCTTCATATTGGGCCACCAATATAGCTTCTTTATATCTTGGTACATCTTGTCAGAACCCGGATGAATAGAGTATTTTGACTTGTGGGACTCGTGCATGATCACGGTCCTTAAATCACCATAACATGGGAACCAACTCCTGCCATTTAAGCATAGAGTTCCATCCGTGCGAGGTTCTAACTTTTCTGTCCTAATTTTCTCTGGATCCTTTGAATTTTCAATCAACATGCCTCCAACATCCTCTTTCTTGATGTTCTTTGGTTTCCGTGCTTCAGTCTGAGCATTCAAGATTTGTTTAGGAAGATCCAAGCCAATAGTCATCACTAAGGCCCAGACTCTTAATGGTTTAATTCATTCTTTCCTGCTCAAAGCATCAGCAACAACATTTGCCTTTCCCGGGTGATAACGAATCTCACAATCATAATCACTGAGCAACTCTAACCAATGACGTTGCCTCATGTTCAACTCTTTCTAATTAAGAATGTGTTGCAAACTCTTATGATCAGTGAACACCGTACACTTGGTTCCATACAGATAGTGTCTCTAAATCTTAAGAGCGAACACTACTGCCCCAAGTTCTAAATCATGAGTCGTATAGTTCTTCTTATAAATTTTTAACTGGCGTGATGCATAAGCTATCACTTTCTCTCTTTGCATCAACACAACACCCAAACCTTTGATCGAAGCATTCCAGTATATGATAAAATCTTCGCTTCCTTCGGGTAAAGCCAAAATTAGTGCATTACACAACTTCTGCTTAACCAATTAAAAAGTTGCTTCTTGTTTGTCGCCCCAATCAAACTTGACCTTTTTTTGAGTTAGTTTGGTCATTGGCTTGGCGATCTTCAAAAATCCTTTAATGAATCTTCGGTAATATCCATCAAGATCTAAAAATTGACGAATTTCTGTTGGTGTCTTAGGAGATGCCCAATCCTTAATAGATTCGATCTTGGCTAGGTCCACGTGAATGCCTCGACTATCAATCACATGGCCGAGAAATTGCACCTTAGGAATCCAAAATTCGCATTTAGAGAATTTAGCGTACAACTCCTCTTTCTTAAGTAATTCCAAAATTACCTTAAGATGTTCTTCATGTTCCTTCTCGTTCTTGGAGTAGATGAGGATATCGTCATTAAAGAAAATTATAAATTTATCCAAAAACGGCTTGCACACGCGGTTCATGAGATCCATAAATACCGCTGGGGCGTTCGTCAAACCAAATGGTATAACTTGGAAATCGTAATGACTGTACCAAGTTCTGAATGTCGACTTTAGAATATCCTCTTCTCGTACTCGCAGCTGGTGATAACTTGATCGCAGGTCTATCTTAGAGTAAACACTGGATCCTTGTAGTTGATCGAATAAATCGTCGATCCTTGGGAGTAGATAATGACTCTTCACCGTCAGCTTGTTTAATTCCCGATAGTTGATGCACATTCAAAATAATCCATCCTTCTTCTTGACAAACAAGACCAGAGCTCCCCAGGGTGAGGAACTGGGTCTCATAAAGCCCTTGTCGGATAGCTCCTTCAGTTGCTCCGGTAACTCTTTCATTTCAGAAGGCGTCAATCGATAAGGTGCCCGTGCTACGGGTGCAGCACCAGGTATCAAATTGATTTGAAATTCCACTTGTCGAGTCTGAGGAAGACCCAGAAAGTCCTCGGGAAATACTTCAGGAAAATATCTGTAGGATCGATATTCCTTTATGAAACACTGATATACTGTCAACTATGCGGAATCTGGTTGGCAGTACTTAAGAAGAACACATAATAGTTTCTCAAACGATTTCTATTATAAACCTTTTGAATCTGCCTAAATTGCGTCTTCAAATATTCAAGATCATTATTGAAAAAGAAATTCACAGGAATGATTAGTCGACCTTGATAATCTTGCAAAGGTAGAGGTTTGCTCAAATCAAATGGATATATGTCTCCTTTCGGATTCGTCATTCAAGACCTTATAGGACAGGTCATGGAACGGAGAGCTAACTGCACTCCAGGTTGATATTCTAGTTTTAATGCTATTTCTGCGGTTCCTTGAGTAGATTGTATGTTGGTTCCTTCCAAGTTGCTTTAGTGATTTTGTATTCTTTGTGATGGTCGATAGCAAACCTTGTAAGTCAACTGTAGAACCATCAGACCGTCAAAGGGTTAGTTGGGTTTTTAGTCAACATTCATGAGCTCATGAAACCAAGTCTGTTCATGTGCATCGTTAACATTTGGTACTTTATGCCATTTAGGATCTTGAGTCAGTTTGATAAGACTTATCACACGATGGCATAGCTTCCATAGCAACTTCAGGAACTGTTTCCTTTACGTTCATAGTACTTACTCATATTATGCATAGGCTAGATGGGGGTTTTTACCTGCCTTATGAACTAAGCCAGATTGATCTTTGTCTTTGGATGGCTCAAAATCCATTTGTCATATTTTCTTCTTCTTCTTTTTAGAATCTGTAGGAGGATCGTCATCTTTATCATCATGATGTCTCTTCTTCAGAACCTTTGTTGGATCAATTTCTCCTTTTGCAATTGCTTTATCAAGGTGTATTGAACCAATCAAAGCATTGTATAAGTCAAGATGCTTTTCATGTTCACTAAAGGATCCACTCTTATGCATCTTATTATACAACATGTTCTTCAACTCATATTCAGTGAAAGTGTCGATAGAAGTTAAGGAAGAAGAGGGCTTGAAAAGATTGATTGGATTCTTTTGGAGCACATCACGAATGATTCTTTCCATTCTTGGCTTGACAAAGTCTAAAACGGATTTTAGCAATAGCTTCGGTAATTGAATTTTGACTTCATTATATATATTAGCTTGAAAGGATTCTTCTATTACTTAAGAATGATAAACTTTGGACAACACTTCGACTTTCTTTTCAAGTTCTAAAAGTCTTTGTTCAAACTTCAATCACAGATCAGATTCAGATACTAGAGTAGCTTGAGTTTCTGTTGTTCGTGGTGGTGGTGTTGGTGTTGACTTTTTAGGAAACCACTGGAGTAAACAGTATACACACGAGTGGAGTTCTTTGGGACAATAGGGTCCTTCTTGATGAATGGGACATCCCCACCATTAACTTGAATCTCAGGCTTTGGTTTTGATCATTTCCAAAATATCATTAAATGAAACATCTGAATTTTCCTTAGTAAAGTGTAAGCAGGAACAGGGATTTGGACTGTTGCTCAGGGTATTGAACTTTGCTTGTTCTTCCTTCGCTGTTTCATTATAGTGTCATTTCCAGCTTTTTCTCTATTTTTTTTTCCTTCTTCATCTTTGTGTTCATCAGCTTTAACTTCTTTGTCACTGGATATGTCTTTAGTTTCATCATCAGAACCAGAACGTGAGCTGTTTGAACTACCAGAAATATCCTTTGGCTCATCAGGAACCTCCGGAATAATACCAGCTCATTTACTTGAGCCTTGGGATTATTGTTGGATTATGTAGTCTTGTTTGCTATCTTTTAGTACTTTCTTCATGTCTCACTCATATAGAGCCACTTCAGATAAAATCTCAATCCCTTTTAGCTTATGTGAGTAATCCAAAGCTCCTTCAACTGTCTTCTTGTGAACTGCTCTGCCAATTACTACACTAGTTGATCCGCGAACCAGTGGTTGTACTTCTTCATCCTCTGTTTCTTCTGACTATGCAGTATCTGCTACAGTTTTAGTAACAAGATGAGCATGTGTATCATGCAGAAAATGTTCTTCTTCTTGTTCCTCTGCTTCAGTTAAGCTGATAGATTTACCAAACTTGAGAGCTTCATCGGGATTTAGAAGAATGTTATCATCAGCTATGATTGAACATTTCTTTTTTAGAGTAGTAGCTTTCTTCTTGACAACATCATTCTTCTTTTATTTCTGTATACTTGTAGCAGCCTTCTTCTTTCCTGTTCCACCTTTGCCCTTACCTTTAACTTCTTTAGGTACATTTGCTTTAGTGTTGGTTGACAAGGCCAGATATGTCAGATATGAATCTGAACTCATGATTGCATCATCAGCAGCAGTTAAAATTAACATTCTAAACTTCTGGTACTCTTCTCTATTGCTCATAAATTTCAACTTTCCTAGAATTGAGCATGTTTGATTGTGTGTAAAAACGATCTATGTCTTCTGGATAAGGTGTTGTTTATTGAGAAGAAGTGATTGATGTTGACCTTGGTGAATTTAGGATAGGGCATTTGTTCTCTTCTTTTGGCACTTGTCTGTCTGCTATCAATCTGGAAACTGAAATTATGCCATCCAATAACAATCTATTGTATGCATCAATCTATATACCAACTATATTGATCGTTTTACATTATTATGCATGAAATTGGTACTTACATTGCTTTTTTTTATATTTCTGATTTTCAGTAATTATCGAGCAAAGAGTGAAAGTTAATCAAAAGGCACGCATTTTGGAGTTTAATTGAAGAAATCATGAAGATCACTGTTCTGACAACCTATACGCCGTATCCATCAAGGAAGATATGACGTATCCGTGCCCTAAACTTTACTCAGCATCCATGAAGAGAAGATCTATACGCCGTATCCAGATAAATCCATACTCCATATTCAAGTACAAGTCATGGAATATTCTGGAATATAATAATCGTGGAGCCCACGCCAAGAAACCCCTTTATGCTGTATTAAACCTTTTCAATACGGCGTATCGACTAAATTCCAGATTCTATAAATACTGAACCCTAATATGAATTTTAGGGAGACGAAATACTAAGAAGGAGGCATTAACCACCAAGTTTGATTTTCTAAAGGGAAGAGAAGCCAAGAAGGTCCTGCAAAGCACTTTAATTCACAGGAAAACCCTTGTAATTTCTATACTCTAAATACGCGTTCGGTTTTTAGTATGGTTCGATTTAATTATCGTTTAGTTTACTTTAATCGTTCATCTATGACATTTGTATAGTTACAAAGGCTATTAGCTAATACCTTTAGGTATTAGCCATGTTTATGATAGTTTAATGTTCGGTTTCTTTATTTAAGATTGTATGCTTATTCGTTGTGAGTTGTTTTATGTTTATCAATTTATACTCGTTTACGTGCTTAAGTATGCGATCTATCATTCTAATGGATCTAGGAACACAAATAGAGCGTTAGTCTGACGTCAAGATGGCTCTCCATATAAGCAATTTATATATCTAGAGTAATAGGATCATAAATATTGACATGTCTTTTCCCTTGGTTTAGTAAATAAGTAGACAAGCAGGTGACCTAGGACTAACAAATAACGTTTTGATTCCTTAAGTAAAGATCTAGACAGTGGACTACTAGTATATAAAGAGCCGTTAAGCCGTAAGTTAGTTAAGTATCATTGAGTTAGGATTCGATAAGATCACCATTATTCTCTCCTAAGATAGATTATAATCAACTATGAATGCTTTATGCGGATGTCTTTAATTATGATAGAATTGGCACATCTAGGGTTTAGGAAGAAGTACTATCTAAACCTAGGAATGATATGTCACCAACGAGATAAGACAATCATTGCACTTATAAACAAAACCTGTGTTTTATTAGATTAAATATGGTTAATACGTTTTCCTTACATTAGGCTTGACCGCTTCTTTATCTTCTGTTTATCAACTTGTATGTGTTAATCGTCATCCTCTTAGTTTAAGTAAACCAAAACTCGTGCCAGTTTCTCAGGCTGAAATCCCCCCTTTTATGTTAGTTTAGGTTTAACTTAGATTTAACATGGATTAATTAGGACTAACTTAGATAACTGATATGTGAGAAATCACATATCCTTATTATATCCAAAATGGCCCTTTAATTGATAAAATGTGCAAAAATGATGCTTGTATTTGTGGATTTGTTGTTTGGGAGATGTGTGGTCGGATAGTGCAAAATCACCAAGAAAGACGGTCAAAACCAGACAAACACAGACACGGAAT
This sequence comes from Tanacetum coccineum, assembly GCA_026074375.1. NCBI lineage: Eukaryota > Viridiplantae > Streptophyta > Magnoliopsida > Asterales > Asteraceae > Tanacetum > Tanacetum coccineum. Next base: position 49,706 of record BQNB010000843.1, read on the forward strand.
GGATAGATTGCACAAGTGCCGATCGATTCCAGCCTCAAAAGGTCATCATAAAGTCGCACCACTGGTCAACTCCCCAATTGCCAAAACCTCAAAATCCCAAAGAGCTGTTATATGTTAATTGTACCCATAAATTCACCAATGTCGCATTAAATCCCTAACACCGTTATCTCTTTTTTATTAAAGAGATAACGTTCGTTATCCCTTTATAACTAAACCCTTTATAATAAAACCTTAAACACCCGGCCCAATTCCATTTTAATAAATCCAAAGCCCAAGTCAAAACCACACCCAGGGTCAAAATCTAAGATATAAAAGGAAAAGAAAAGGGCGGGAGTCCGTTTTTACTATTTATCGTCGTTCCCAACTATTACCTCGCCTCAAATTAAAGGGTAAAATGCGATTAATGACGTGGCTCAATGATTCTAATACCAAGCTCCACGCTGGCAAAAGGATACGTCATCAAGCTCTCATTGGTCAAGCCAGGACAAGGGTATGGCACGTGGAGTCAAGGAAACACACAAGGAATGGAAATTTTACACTAAATCTTTTGTTAAAGAAGCATCATGTACTTGACACACGGATTGCCACGCTGGTAATCCGTGTGCTCACTTATTTGACTCCAAACGGCTTAACAAGATGGATCCCAGAATGATTGACTTTAATGCGAAAGGGGACTCCGAGATCAAAGCTTGAAGGGGAGCGTCTAACAGACTTGAGGACCTGGAAACTTCCTTCTCCTGCTATAAATACATGCATCTCCTTACTCACAAAGAGGAAATCTAGCTTATCGAGGAGTAGTTATATAGTAGCTTGTAATTTCGCTTATTTCTTATGTAATTTCAGCTTATAGATTTTAGTTTAATGTAATTTCCTTTCCAACAATTTGTACTAAATATTAGTTATTAATAAAAGTTGTTTTCTATTAAAGTTCTAGTTAAAAATCTGTTTTATATTATTTGCTAAATGAATAAAAAAGCTTGATTTAACGGTATTTATAGCCAAGCTTATCTTAAGCTTCTAAAGCTCTCTTATAAACTTGTCTTCCTTGGAATTGGATAGCTGCTGGATGATCAAGTTGGGTAATAGTCCCTGAAGGTCAAGGGTTAGGATATATTAGGAATTGGTTTTGCTTATAGCTATAAGCTATAAGCTGTTTACATAAGCTCTGATTGAGCAAACAATCCCTGTTTAGCTGGGATTTTAGGTTCTGCATCATTTACCTTTTGTCATTTTAAAAAAATTTTTTTTTCTAGTTATAATGTTCTTACTATGTTAGATTTGCTTATGATTGTTTAGAATTTACTTATCTATACTGTTTAAACTTGCTTATTAAATGCTCATTTTAGTAGTTTTATGTTATTATGTTTGTTAGAATTGTTTGATCTTAAGTTGTGTTTTAATTTTACAAAATTGTCAATATAATACAAAAGAATTAGCATTGTTTGTAGCTTATTAGTTCTGCTTTGTTCAGTGGCTGTTAGATCTGTTAATTTCGGACGATTTTTAGTTTGTTATTATCTGGTATAACCTTTTTTTTTTTAGTGCTCTTAAAAAGCTCTTCGTCATAAGCTAACAAAATTAGATTAGATTTTTTAAGGGGGTTTGACACAAGGGCAGTACTAAACTCAAGTTAGTACTGCAAGGCCATTTGGTCCTTAGGATTGGTTTATATTATATATTTGAGGTTTATAAAGATTTGGATTTAAGGGAACTACGAGACTATAGTTGTAATACCGCGAGCGCTTTCATTATATGTGATTTAGCTATAGTAATTTACTGTTAGTTTAGCTAAGTTCTATAGCATCTATAGCTTAAGTTTGTTTTTCTTTGATCAAGATTGCTCAATTTGCATTTAGTTGGTGATTTTAAGTTGTAGAAAATAGCTTTTAGCTGCATGTGTAGTTTTGAGCTTTGATCACTTTAATGTCAACTACATCAACAGTCTTAAAAGCCAAAATAGAGAGCCAAGTTTCTTGCCTTAAAAATTAGTAGGTAATTCGTTTTTAGCTTTCAAAATTTTGTTTACAAGTAGTTTTTAAAGTACATGATCAATCTAATTTGCTTATTTTGTTTCTTAAAAGTTCATGAAGCCTATCTATTTTAAGCTCAAATTCAGCAATTTTATCTTTTCAGAACTTCAAAGTAATAAACTTAGGCATGTCTGAGTACTTATGCCTTTTTCAATTGTTTTTGATTAAGCATTTGATTTTCATAATTACTTTTAAATAGTGCTTTTATGTCCAGCTTATTGTCAAGGATTTAAAGTAGTATAATCTTGATTCCTTTAGGTTTCCAAAGCTTATTTTAACTAAGCTCAAAGTTCCCCTTAAGGACTGTTTGGTTATCAGTTTTTCTTTAAATGCTTATTTTAGATTTCTAGCTTATAGCCCTTAGTTTTTGCTTAATTTCTATTCAAATTAGCTTATCAGATTATCATTTAGTTGTCTTTAGCTTATTAGGGTCATAGTTAGTTATTTTGTCTTTTCTTAAAAAACAAGAAATAGTTATTCAATAGCAAGTAGCTTTTTCAGTTAACTTTTTAAAAGCTTATTAGATTTCAAAATGTCTTTTGGTTTGTGTTTTAGTAGTTTTTTGGCCAATGTATAAGTGGCTTAGGGCTTTTTGGTATAAGGATCCAATAAATTATCTTTAAATAAGCTCAAAGTGCCCTAGGCTGTTGGTTTTTAGTATTTTAATTAAAAGCTTATTTGTAATCTTTGTTGTGGCTTGCTTAATTCTAGTTCTCATTTGCTTAGATTAGGTTAGGTTCTACGGAGAGTCAGTTGCTTTTTAGGCCTAAGATACGCTTATTTACGCGATTTTAGCTTTATTTAGTTTTGTTTCAATAGTATAAAAAATGGCTAAGTGTTTAGATTGTCTGAATTTTAAGCTTTTTCTAGCTTATTAGTCACTTTTAGAAAAATTTTTTTCTTCACAAAAATAGCTTATTATAAGTTGTTTTACAACTTTGCTTTTTAAAGTTTTTCTAAAAAATAAAAGGGAAGAAGTGGAAATCTGGGGAAAGCAAGGATCAAACCCACGACCTCTCCCTCCTACCTTTTATAACACCCAACACACAAAACACAATCACACAATAAACATCTCGTCCTGGGGTCTTTTTCATTTTATGTTTGCACATTTAATCTTTTATACACATTTGAGCTCTTTTAGTAAAATAAGCTGTTTAGGGTTATTTCACAGCTTATTCGATAAGCTGTGTTTCCAAGCTTATTTTTTCTAGATTCCTCATTGTTAAGTATTCTTTTGTAATTGTTTTCAAGGATTTTTTATAATAGTTAGATTTTTAACATTTTAATTTTGTTAAACTCATTTTTAATTCATAAAAAAATTATTAATAAGTCAAAAAAATATAATTTTTCTTAGAAATTTTTCTTTTAAACATTTTGGACTTAGAAAAATTTAGATTTGCGTCATAGGTTAAATTGGCAAAATTTCAATCTTTTAACAGAACGGTGTTTTCTCATGTTTTTAGCTTTAAACACCTTAGTTTTTGTTTAGTTTTCCTTTGTTCTTGCTTTTAGTGAATTAAAATCTTATTAAAAAATAAATTAGATCATTGTAGGACTATTTTGTTGATTAGGGTTTTTAGGTCCCGTTTAAGGTTCCCGTTTTGCGTTTTTAGTTAAAATTTACTTTTCCGTATTGATTTCTTGTAGTTAGGTTTAATTGTCTCTTAATTTGCTCACTATTAGGATTTTAGAAAACAAATCATCTTCGAACCAATTCAAATCATTGTCCAAATAACAGACGTGGTCTCAATTTCATAAATCTTTGGGAAAACGACCCGGTAATCACTTACCGGTTAAAACGTGTAGTATTTTTGTAAGATTTTTCCTACTACCTTTGTCCTCAAGGGTAGTTTTAGAATTTTCTCTACTTTGAATATTATTACGCGTATTATTGACTCGCGATCAGTTTTTGGTGCCGTTGCCGAGGATTTGTGATTAAGATTCCTTCATTTGCAATTTGTTGATAGTGATTTGGAGAACCTTTCGTCTTCGAAAGTTACACTTTGAAGAAAATCAAAAACACAAAAAAATTTAAAATATAAAAAGTAAAAAAATAATTTTCTTTTCTTTTTAGTATAAGTAGAAGATTATTAAATAAGAAAAATACAAAAATATTTGCTCTTCCGGATTTTTTGATTTTTCTTGTGAATTCATAAAAAAAAATTAACCAAGGTGGTAAAAGAACACCAACAAATAATACTTTCAATTGAAGTATTATCCATCAATAAGTTCCCGAACCAAAGATTAAAAAATTTTACCGTTTGTGTCACTTACGAAAAAGGCGCACCTCTTTTGTAAAATTTATTTTACTTAAGAGAGTTACCCTAAGTTTGTTGATTATTCGGTAAACAAAAAAAATATTTCTTTTTCTCACTTCTTTTATCATTTCATTTGTTTGTTTAGTGCATGCGCACTAGAAATTCCTAATTTCCAAATAATTTGAACGTAACCATTCTGAGACGTCAAAATAAAGGACGTGCTCCAAACATAGTCGAACCCGAGCTTCGTACCATCGTTGCACCAATGGTGGAACGTACAATGTAAGAACTGCTCCGAGCACCCACAAAAGGGTACGGAGAAGCTATTGTTTTACCAGAAATTAATGCGGATCATTTTGACATTAAAACAAATTTGTTACAATTGGTTCAAGCAAACCCGTTTCACGGTTTAGAGAACGAAAATCCTCATGCTCATATCAATAGTTTCAAAAGGATTACCTCGACTCTACGATTTAGGAATGTGCCAAACAATGTGATTAAGCTAATGATGTTTCCATATTCACTCGAGGGGGCTGCTAAAACTTGGTACGAGAAAGAACCTCCTAATTCAATCTTGACTTGGGAGGATCTCATTACCAAATTTGTAAATCAATTTTTCCCTCCTTCGAAGACCACTCACTTAAAGAATAAAATCTCTCGTTTTACCCAAAAATTCGATGAGTCTTTTAGTGAAGCGTGGGAACGATTTAAGGAAATGCTTAGAGCTTGTCCTTAAACAATGAGCTATAATAAACAGTAAAATACACGGGGTGACCGAGTCTTTTTCTAATATCTAACAAAAACTCCTTAAATGCCGCGGCGGGTAGAAATCTTTTGAGTAAGACGACTAGAGAGGCTTTGAATATAATTGAGAATAAATCAAAAGTGCGTTATTCACGAAACAAACCAAATGCTTCTAGGATGAATACGACTTCTAGGGAAAGTGTTAGTAAGACGGATGAGAGAATTGATAAGCTTGCGGATCAACTTTCGACCTTAGTCGAGATTGTTTCTACGAAAGTTGTCACTCCCGCTCCAGTTAAAGCTGTTGAGGAAACTTGCGTTACTTGTGGTGGTGCCCATTCTTGGTATAATTGTCCGACTACAGATAACAATCAAGCTAGTATTTGTGCGACTACGGGTACTTACAATCAAGTTAACCCTCCGAACCGTGTTAGTAACCAAATGGCACCACCCGGTTTTGCTCGAACTTTCAGGTACCGTCTGCATGCCCTTTGGCTTGTGTAATGCTCCCCCGGGGGTACATTCCAACGTTGCGTATATTGGTGCCAAATTCCAATGATATTGATCGAGATGAAAACTATGAAGTGTTTTATGGATGATTTCTCGTTTTTGGAGGGATAGTTTTTGATTGCGTTCCTCTCCAATTTATAAAAAAAACAAATGCTAAACGGTGTGAAACACGAATTTATAGATCTAATTTGGTAGAAGTGCCATATTTTATGTGTATAAAGGAATTGTGTTAGGACATAAAATTTCAAAGTCGGGAATTGTGAGGTCAATCGAGCGTAATAGTCGATGTTACGTCAAGGGTAAAAGCTAAGGCTCCCTCACACCGACTACACCGAAAAAGTGTTAGAGTCTCCTAGGTCATGCAGGTTTTAACCGTCGAATTATCCAAGACTGTTTCAAAATAGCTAAGACCAATGATCTCAATCCATCTTGAGAAAAGAAACACCGTTTGTGTTTTCCACAAGGGGATTGTATTGAAATGCTTTCAGACTCTTAAAAAGAAGCTTATCCGAAGATCTTCCGTATCATTCTGTTTTGACGCAGATTGGAAATACCGTACCCTTTCGATACTCATGAGGATGCAAGTAATTTTCGTCTAGATGGTGCAATCTTTTAGGACAATGAAAGAGACGAAAACACATTCAAGCCTATACATTATGCTAGGAAGACAAAAGACGAGAAGCTCAAATTCATTACATTAACCATGGAAAAGGAATGCTTGCCGATGGTATGCTTTTTGAAAGTTTATCGGCCATATCTTTAATCTTGTGTGTATCAAAAGCATAGTGTATACGAACACTATTCTCGACCCCCCGCTTTAAAAGCACCTAAGAACAAAACAATACAGCTAATGCCGAGTTGCTCCGTCCTGGTTCTTCTCCTACAAGAATTTGATATCTACCATCCGGATAAAAAAGGAAGTGAGAACCTCACTGCGGCAAATATTTATCTAGACTTGTATGAATCCTCATCAAGGATGTTTGTTAGGATAAACAAGGACATCAATAACATATTCCTTTAGAAAGGGGAACCGCCCTCTTGGAGATAATTTCTAGTTAATAGTACCATATCCATGGTTTGCGGACTATGCAAATTTCCATGCGGGGAATTTTATCATCAAAGGAATGACAACTCAACAAAAAAGAAAGTTTTTCAAGGACGTTAAACATTATTTCTGGGACGATCCCTTATCAAAATCGTATATTCTGTAGCGATCAAATCAGTCGACGACGGTGTGTGCATGGGCAAGAAGCTATTGATATTCTCAAAGCTTGTCATAAAGGACCCACCGGGGGCCATCATAGTGCCAATCTCATCGCTCAAAAAATATTTGATGCTGGTTTCTTTTGGCCAACCATATATCAAGATGCCCATACTATGATCAAATCTTGTGATACGTGTCAAAGACAAGTCAAAAGTTCACAACGAGACGAATGCTCAAATCGCTATCCACGTTTGTGTGAAATCTTCATGTATTGGGTATGATTTTATGGAGCCAATTCTCGTCTTCACATGGGAATAAAACATCCTCTGTTGATAAATATAAGTGCCTAAAATCAAATATTTTCAACATCATTACGTTTGATAATCACAAAATATACTAAACGTTCAACGTAAAATTAACGTAAACAAGTTATTTAGTATTAAACTATTATCACTTTCAAACTTATATCACTCCACAGGTAAGTGATTAATCACAAAGCTTGATTGCATTTTATGATCAAATGAAACTTTTATAAAATGTTGTAAACTTTTTGATAAACATTCATTAAGAATATTTTTTACATTTAAAAGAAATGTTTTATTCAAAATAAACATTTGATAATTTCAAAATTTTCGAACCTAAAACGCAAGAAAGTGTCCCAGTAAACAAACACCTCCCCTGAATAGGACAAAAAGGGAGCGTCTGAATAAGGGGCGGCCCCCTTAATTTTAAGGGGGCCGACACCCTATTTAAGGGGGCCGGCCATAGATCCCGCTCCTCCTTTTTTTTCCTACATAAATACTGCGACTATGTTCTCCCCAATCATTTTTTCTTTACCTTTTGCTACCTCATTCTTTCTCTCTGAGCTCAAAACATCCCACTATGTCCTCTCTACAACCCTTCTTGAATCATTAATTCATAAAGCTATGTTTCCAAGTGAACCAAAGCTTATATTCCTCAAGTGCAAGAGAGAATACTTCAACATCAAGTGAATGAAGTGTTACGACCTTATGTGTGGCATAGCAAACGTTGTTACATTCATATCACATATTAGTAAATCAATTGTTATCATCTTGTCGTTATGTGTAGTATGATCTAGATCTTGATGATCTTTGTAAGTATAGTTTAGATTCGTTGTGATCTTACCTAAGTAGTGCTCGAGGATAGTTGTGATATAAGTAGAGTGGTGGTCGAAGGAAGTTCCGGAAGTTGAGAAGAAGAGTCGTATAAGTTTTAAAGAAGTCGTAAAGTTGTGAAGAAGAGTGATAAGTGTGTGAAGAAGCCATGAAGTCTATTTAAAGGTCGTGCACAAGTCCGTGAGGTGTGTGTTGTGATAAGAATGGATTCTAGCTAAAGAATAGAACTTCGACATCTAGCTTAGTGAGTCGTGAAAATTTATTAATTCAACGTTGTGTACGGTTTCCCCTCCGCCCTATGGGAGATTGTTTGACCTAGTGAAGAAAACCCTCTTAGAGTTGGTGCTCGGGGGAAGATTTGAGTAGTGGGTAGGGCTAAGAGGTGCTTCGTTACCGAACCACTATAAAATCACTAACTGCGTTGTGTTTTGACATCGTTCTTATACTCTATCTCTTGTCCTTACTTATATATTATTAACTTGTTCATATTGTTGCAAGCATTTGGAATTCACAAAATCTGGTCGAAATCTAAGGTTTTACAAACATACATAAAACTTAAATTTAAAAAGTGGTAAACTATTTAACCCCCTTCTAGTTTTCCACATCCTCGTTGCTATTGATTATCTTTCAAAATGGGTTGAAGCAAAGGCGCTCCCCACAAATGATGCTCGAGTATTGTAGTAAAATTTTGAAAGTCTCTTTTGTTCCGAATCGCGGAACAACCTAAGCTATATAAGAAGTACGATCATGGGAACCCTGTTTTGTAATGATAATTTTTTTTGCTAAAGAGTAATTTCTAACGTATGGGGTCACTCATCGTCTTGCTACTGCTTATCACCCTCAAACGAGCGGTCAGGTGGAGGTGTCCAATCATGGTTTGAAACGTATTATAGAAAGGACGGTTGGAGAAAACCGTGTCTCGTGGTCCAACAAACTAGATGACGCTTTGTGGGCATTTCGTACCGCTTTTAAGACACGCGATTGTTGTAGCGCCCTACAAGTTATATATGGGAAAAGTCTTGGCCATTTACCTATACGAATTAGAGCAGAAAAGAGACATATTGGGCTTTGAAAACTGCTATTCTTTTGATCTTAAAACCGAAGGGTATCACCGGAAGTTTCCAACTTAATGAGCATTGTGATTAAGCATACGAGAATTCCCTTTGGGATATCTAAAGAGAGGATGAAATGCTTCACGACTCAAAGATCAAAAACCATCATTTTCAATGTTGGTGATCGAGTCCTACTCTTCAACTCCTCGTCTTAGAGATATTCTCATGAAGCTTAAAACTCGTTGGTTAGGACCTTATCACCATCACCCAGTTTTTTCCATATACTGAACCATTTGAGTAATCATCAACTCCGATGGTCCTAACTTTAAGTTGATGGTCACGTGTTAAGCATTACTATCGAGGGGATTACCACCCAAGGTAGTCCAGGATCTCTACACTTTCTCCAAGAACGAATGAATTCGGGGATCGAGTCAAGCTATGTGACTCGGTTACAAAAACAAAACAGCACACCGGTGGAGTCACCCCATGCTTATTATCCTTCTATCTTGCTTTTTATTTCTATTGTGATGATAGGAGCTTGTACACTTCCGAATCTAGTTTGTTTGTGCTTGTGTATTTATTGCAGATTAACCTAAAATTTTCTGAAGACTCTCATGTTCGATGTTGTGTCTCGGTCCACTCGAGCTTCCTAGCCTTTGCTTGGCCATATACTTAGTTTGGGGAAATCCGATATCCTAAGATTATTATCGACTAACATTTATCTTTAAGCATACACGGATAAACAGTCTTAAATTTATGTGATACTGTTCCTCCATAACTTAGATATGCATTCGACTTTTTGAAGTTTTAGTAGGGTTTTTAAGTCTTTAGGCTATGAAACATTGAGGACAATGTTAATTTTTAGTATGAGTAGTATATCAAGGGATATGATCCTTATCTACCAATGAGGCCGATGTTCTTCAGACGTACCACCGTTTATCTTCCCCGCCAAAAAAAGTTTTGTTTTTGTCATAATTTTGGACATTTCCTGCTGGGGTAGAATAAAAATAATTTTGACAATCGATCGAAGTCGTGTTGAGCCTCTAGCTTTTCCTTAACTTTTAGGCTAAAGCAATTCGCAGGAAATTCCGAAGAAACGAAAATATATAGAGTTAATGTATGAGTGGGAATGCTAAACATGGATTAGTGGGAAATCTTAAGAGCTCTATTATGTAATTGATGTGCTTTTTTCTCGCCATAAGCACTCTTAAACCGGATTAATAATACGTGCTGTTTTTGGAGATTAAACTTAAATCAACAATTTTTATATGTTACTGATAACAAAATTTTTAGTCTTAGTTCAAATTAATACTTGAATTATTTCAAAAAAGTTTTCTTAAAAAATAAAAAAAAGAACAATATATACTATAAAAGTTGTGGGCCGATAAAAGTTGTACTACTCTCTTGCCTCATCGAGGCTCAAACCGAGTGAGGTAGTCTTCTAAAGAAAGCCCATAGTAAAAATAAAAATCCGAGACTGATAAAAGTTTGCTGCATCCTTGATGCCCCGCTCACATACCGATGGTTGCAAGCCTTTCTAAAAGGTCGAGGTGGTTACAAATGCTAATGAATATGTTTTAAGTTATTGAATTAAAAATAGATCTCGTTTTTGTTAAGAGTTTATCCAAAAAAATTTTTTTGAGAACTTTGACTAATCTATTTTAAGTGTTTATATAACTGGAAAACCTGGGTAGTTTTTGAAACCTAAGGTCTAGTAGATGTCCCGTACTATTCTCTGTGGTGAGTTCAACAGCCTAGTCACTTAATCCTCGAAGGTTGGGATGTGCCCGAATGACGAAAGTCGCTACATGGATGATGCACGCCTTCAAACTCATTATTTCTCTCTCGGGTGGAACGTAGAAGAATAGTATTTTTAGCAAACGTTAATTCATGGTTGTAATTCAAAATAGCACATTCATACCTAATGATATAAATAATAGTGTCGGAGTAAAGTTCACAAATTGCAAATATTAGAGTAGTGTTAGCATGCTTAACTGATAATTCAGTGATGATAGTATTCGTTTAAAGTTTGGTTTTGGGAGCAAGTGAAAAGTCGGAACGAATGTAAATTTATTTAGTCTTAAGTTAAACGTGCCCGATCGTCTACATCACTTAAGGTATGAATATGACATTATAAAGCGTAGTTAATGATCAAAGAAAATATTTTGTCTTGCATACTAGTTTAATCATTTGCATAACCTCATGTAAGCTTGCTTACATCCATAGTAAACAAATCATTTCAAATAAACACCTAATTAAATAACAACTAGTTATATTAGTGAATAAGGCAAAATAAGATTAACCATAAATGAAAATAATCTTTCCATATCTTTTCAAATCTAGAAAATCTTTCCATTTTAAGGTTAAGAAATATTTTCCTTCTAGAAACATGTACTAAATCAGATATTATAAGTAACACATAAGAATATTTTATTAAGAGAGTTTGTGAGGTTAAATCCAGCTAAAAGACAAAAAAATTAGACTAATTCCACTAAAATCGAATCCACCAAATAGGGCAGATGAGATGCCAAGGTATGGAGGATCCATTGATTTGTGAGTTGGGAGTTTTTGAATCCGAATTTTGACTATAAATAGGAGCCAAAAGAAGTTTTTCAATTATGAACTCAACCCTTCCAAACTTCTTCGTAAGAGCAAAATTTATTTCATTCTCCATACATTATTTGATCATTCATACTTGTAATATAATCATTACAAGTGATCCAGATCATTCTACTTTTTAGTGAATAGAACACAAAGTAAGACATCAAGCTTTAAGTGTTTTAATATTTAAGTAGTGTCCCATCACATTTATGATATTTTTATTCCACCATCATACTAATTATCGTTGTGTAATCATAGTTGTAATTAATTGATTATGAGAATTTTAGGGCCTTAAAATACAGAGTGTGATTAGATTTATGTATCTAGTCTCTAAATAGAACTCTGGTATTTTAACTTTAGTATGCGAAAAGAAGTGTAAGCGACGTGAAATGTGATAAAATCTACATATCCTTTCTATATCAAAAATGACCATTAAATGATTAAATAATGAGCAAAATATATGCTTGTACATTTTGTGTATTTGTTCGTCTGTGAATGTGTAGGCGTACGATTTATTTGCAAAGAATTGCACAAAATAACGGACAAATTAATCGGGACAACACACGGATACTACGAGAACGATAGAGTCAAAAGAGCCTGAACTTTGCAAACAATGGGCATACATAGTAAATCCATGGTCAACCCATGGTCCAACCATATGAAGACAAAAACCCAAAATACCCAAAACAGCCCCTCATTGTTAATAGAGTACACAAATGGTCCCTAAACCCTAAAAACGGTCGTTATCACCTTATAATAAACCAAAACCATTAACCCTTTTACCCATTCAAATAACCCAAGCCCAAAAATAAATGCAACCGTGGCCCCCAATTTATTATCGCTTTTATACCGGGCCCAAGTCATCAACCCCACCCTGAATCCCGGTCAATAAAGATATAACAGAGAAAAGAAAAGGGTGGGAAATATCCTGTTTTTATACTATTCCACAACGTTCCTAACTATACTAGACCGTTAAAAACAAAGGGGTTAATTCAAATTAAAGATGTGGCATCAAGATTCGAGCGTACAAAGCTATGAGCTGGTAAATGTTAGACGTCATCAAGCACTCTTATTGGTTCAAGCCAGACATGGGTATGAGGCATGAGGAGTCAATAGGGAAACACACAAGGAAATTGTAAATTTTACACTAAATCCTTTTGCTTACAGGTGGCACAAGTACTCTTGCCACATGGGTATTGCCAACGCTGGCAATCCGTGTGCTCACTTATTTTGAATCCAAACTGTGAAAGAATGGCGAATCCAATGATAATAGATAGATTAAAGAATTGATCAGTATTAAAAAGGGAGCTGTTCTAACCACTTCAAGACCTGAACCTCTTCTTCGGTCTATAAATAGGCAAGCTTCTCACACGACAAATCATCAAACGGGAAGTCTAATGAGATAGATTTTTTATATTTTAGAGCTATTAATTTTGGTTATATGAAATTTTTCTTTACAAACTGTTTTTATATTTGTTAGCTTATTGTTTACAAAATGTAATTTCCTTTTCACTATTTTATAATTAGCTCTTTATTAAGTAGAGAGTCAAGTTTTCTGTATTATGCCCATTACCTTTCTCAAGCTTACTTTTATACAAAATTTTGTTAAATAAGTTGTTACTATTTCATAATCTTGTTATAAGCTCATCTCAAGCTCATCTAAGTCTCTAAGCTTAGATTGATCTCAACTTAATCATTAACTTTACTTAAATCTAAAATCAGTTTAATACCCTAGGCTATGGATGGATTTGGTTGCTTTGGATGATAAGCTTACCCTGGAAGAGCTTATTGGACTTTACTAGGCTTATCCTATGTGTATAAGCTAGAGCTTGTAGATATGTTCATTGAGCATAATCTTAGGCCTTGTTTAAAAGCAAATGCTCCTGTAAGTCCGTCTTTTTACAATTGTTAACTTAATTATTGCATATTAGCTTATAAATGCTTATATTTGCTTATTGTTTGTTTTTAATATATACGTTATCTCGTACTTATATTTTGTTGTTTCTAATGATTATTAGTTGCTAAAAGTATAGCCTAGATTTTAAGTTATAACAACTGTCAAGACTACAAAAGCAGATGCAAATAGATTAGTAGCTTAATAGTTCTGCTTATTCAGTGGTCTTAGATGCTATTAATTTAGGACTATTTTTTTGTGCTTAGTTATTATCTGTTATAAACTGTTTGTGTGCATAAAAACCTTCATCTTCATGAAGCTATAAAACAATGGATTATAGACTTTTTCTTTATAAGGGGTGTTTGGCACATAGGGCAGTACTAACGTCAATTAGAACTTGCCAATGGGCCATTTGTCCTTTGATGGTTTTAATTACATATTGCAAGGTTTATAAGATTGGATTATAAGGAAATTTATAGTTTCAAATTAGCGTTTCATATGATGAGATTATAGCTATATTTAATTCTGTTAGTTTAAGCTCATTCTATTAGCATTAAGTAAGCATAAAGTTAGTTTTATTCATATGAATAATTGCTCAATTTACATTTAGTTTGGTGGATTTAAAAAGTTTATAGAAACTAGTCTCATTAGTCTGCAATTAGGTTATTTATTTGAGCTTTGATCACTTTAAGTGTCAACTGCATCAGCAGTCTTAAAATGCCAAATTGCAAATTTCTAGCTTAAAAATCAGTAGGTAAAATTAGTTTTTACTTATTCATACAAACTATTATACTAGGTAGTATTAAGGTCTGATGTTCAATCACTCTCATAACTTATTTGTACTATAAAAGTTTATTTGCTTATCTGACTTTAAGCACAAAAGTTGCCTAGTTTGTCTTTTCAAAAGTTTCTCAGAAATACTAAGTACGAATAAAGCTATTTCATAACCCACTTTTGATACATTGAGTATTGATTTCCAAAAATGATTTTTAAAATGCTGTCCCATGTACGCTTTTTAGGACATGCTTTAAGTAGGAATAAAGCCTTATCTCCTTAAGGTTCCATCTTTGAGCTTATTTTTAAGGCATCAAAAAGTGCAACCTTGCTGTTTGTATGCAAATTTTTTTTTATATGCTTAATTGCTAATTGGTGTTGTTTTTGTGCATATCTGCTTATTTACCCTAGCTTAGATTAGGTCTAATATAGCTTATTAGGTTAGTGTATAGTCGTATTCTAATCGTATTTCCATGATAGTTTTAGAAAAAGTTATTTAGCTAATTGCATATTAGCTAAAAACTTAATTGTTATAAGCCTTTAGTACTTCCATGTCGGATTAGCTTATTTTCAGCTTTAAAGTCCTTGCTTATGTTTTGTTTGTATTTATCTTTATTATAGTTTAGTATTAAGCATCTGTCTTACTTATTAGCCCTTTCATATGCTTTTATTAGTGCTTAAATTGCCAAACAATTAGCATATAAGCCTTTAAGAGTAAAAAAAGACTTTCTGCTAATATTATCTTATTCCTGTGCTTCATTCATTAGGATTATAAAAATAGATGTTTTGCAAAAGTAGCTTATTTATAATGTTTTCCAAAACAAGTTGTAAAAAATTAGGTAAAACAAAAAATTAAAGAACACTTCGGCTCGTTGGGAAGCCCGAGGGTGAGCAAGGGACATCGAACCCTGGACTCTCATACCACCCTCAAACCAAGCGTTTTATAACCCCACAACACAAACCATTGTGCACAATACTCATCCGTTATATCTTTCTGGCACAATCCTAAATAATTTATATACGATGTTTTAGGCGTTTTTAGTAAAATAAGTTTTTAGCTAATTACACAGCTAAATTATTCGATAAGCAGTGGTTTCAAGCTTATTTTTTCGCGTATATTTCTCATTGAGTTCAAGCTAGTTTTCGTAAAGTTTATTTTTAAGATTTTTATAAATATTTTAGTATTTTTAAACATTTAATTTTGTTAAAATCATTTTTAATTCATAAAAAATTATAAAAAAGTCAAAAAATATAATTCTTTTTTAGAAAATTTTATTTTTACATTTAGAACCTAAGAAAAATAGGTTTGCTTTCGTAGGGTTAAAATTGCAAAATTTCAATTTTTAAAGAACGGGATTGATTCCCGTTCATATTTTTAGTGATTTTTTAGCTTAAAACTCTGTCTTTTTATGTACTAGTTTTTTCTGGTTGTTTTATGCTTTTTAGTCAATTAAGTCTTACAAAAAAACCATAAAGATTTATTTTGGCTAATTTTGTGATTAATTAGGGTTTTTAGTGTCCAGTTTAGATTCCCGTTTTTTCGTTTTTTATGTTAAAATTTACCTTTATTTCGTATTGATTTCTATTGAATTAGGTTTAAATTGTCTCTTAATTTGCTATCACTTTATGAATTTAGGATCTCACAATCTATATTCGAGAACCAATTCAAGCATTGTCTCCCCAAATAACAAACGAGGTCTCAATTTCATAAGTCTTTGGGAAAACGACCCGGTAAATTCACTACCGTTAAAAAGTGGTAGTATTTTTGGTAAGATATTTCTACTAACCTTTGAGTCTCAGGTAGTTTTGGAATATCTTTTCCTATACTTATGAGGATCTTATAATTAACTAATTACATCTATATCAAATTTTTTGGTGGCCGCTGCCAGGGGACTGTTGTGATTAAGATTCCTTCGTTTGAAGTTTGTTGATCGTGATTTGGAGAACCTTTCGTCTTCGAAAGTTACGCTTTTGAGAAAAAAAAAATTATATATACAAAAAAGTAAAAAATATTTTTCTTTTCTTTTTAATATAAGTAGAAGATTATTAAATAAGAAAAATACAAAAATATTTGCTCTTCCAGAATTTTCGATTCTTCTTGTGAATTCATTAAGAAATAAAAAAATTAACCAAGTTGGTAAAAGAACACCAACAAATAATACTTCAATAAAGTATTATCCTATCACTTAAGGATTCCGAAACCAAAAGATTCAGATTTTTTTTGTAATAACGTTGTGTCACTTACGAAAAAGGGCGCACGCGTTTCCTCTCTTAGTAAAATTTTATTTTAGCTTAAGAGAGTTACCCAAGTGTTGTTGATATTATTTGGTATAAAAAATTTCCTTTTCCCATTTCTTTTCTCAATTTCATTTGTTTGTTTAGTGCAGGCGCACTAGAAATTCCATAAATTTTCCAAACAATAATTCAAACGTTAACCCATTCCTGCGACGATCGAAATAAAGGACGTGCTCCAAACATAGTCGGGTACCCGAGCTTCGTACAATCATTGCACCAATAGGCGGAACGTACAATGTAAGAGCTACTACCGAGCTCTCCCACGTAGTAAGGGTACAGATAGGCAATCGGTGTTCCGTAAATTAATGGCGGTTCATTTTGAGATTAAAAAAAATTTGTATACAATTGGTACAAGCGAACTTCCGTTTCATCACGGTTTATAGAGAACAAAATCCTCATGACTCATATCAATAGTTTCATAAGGATACAGTCGACTCTATGATTAAGGAATGGCCATAACGATGTGATTAATCACAAACTACCTTTCAACATAATTAACAAGAACATGATATGTGGATATGTTTCGGAACCAAAGCCACACTTCGGTACTCACTTCGAGTAATACATTCAAACCTGTAAGGGAGAGATGACTAGCGAGGGTCATACTTATAAAGTGGTGTTGCTACATGAGGGACCCTCGATTCCTACTAATGCTTCTCCTAAAAAGGTAGTGGAACGAGAAACCGAGGACGCGACGTGTACGGTTTTCTCCGTCTAAAGAGAGCTTGTTGACACAGTGAAGAAAACTCTCGAGTTGGTTACTCGGGGAGTAGAGTAAGGCGAAGAGGAGCTTCGTAGCCGAACCACTATAAATCATCATGTCTTTGGTTTGATCTTTTATATCCTTACTTATTTATATTCTGCATTTACTTATTTATTTATTGCATTGCTATCATATATATACTTGTATATCTATTGAATTCACATAAGTAGACAATCTAAGTTTTAAGTTTTTAAAACGGTTAAAACTATTCAATCCCCCTTATAGTTTTTGCAGATCATGAGGGCTATTTAAGCACGAGTACTCCACATAGGACGTCGTGATGATCATGAGTGCCATTTAAGCATATGCGCTCCCTATAGGACTTCGTGAATGCATTTAGTACTAAACATGAAATGTGACCTCATAGTCACCATGAACTTGATGTAATGACCACACAGGTCAATATAAAACTAAACATATGACCATACAGGTCAACATTGGTAATAATCATAAAACTTGCATACTTGGTAACATAAGACACATAAACTTGATCATGAACTTAAACTTGCATAACATGAGATCATAACAAGTAGTAAATCATTTTAAGCTTGTCATAACACATAAATGAACAACATAATCAACATGAACATGAATTACGAGTGTATAACTACCATACTTGCTTTTACACTACGTTACCCACCTTAAATCGCTTATAGTGATTTTGAGCTTCCAAAGGCACTCGGTTTACTTCTACGACTGAAATTTCATAACATGAACATGAAAATTATTCACTGCATGATATTGGCTTTTTAAACTAATGTTTGAAACTAGTAAGAACATGAGGGGATGTTTGACTATTCAAATAGCAATAACCAAAAATATAATCATTTCATGAATTAACATATGTTAAACGACTATACTTAGTTACATATGACTCCTTATAACATTATAACATGATTCTCATGATTTCTTGATGATTTCTAAAAATCATAAATCCTTAAATTTAACATAATTTCATTCTAAAATTATGATAACCCCATTATGGTCATAAAAACCTGATAATAATTATAGGGAGAATTGCATATATATCCCTCCAAAAGCTTAAATTGCATATATATCCAACTTAAACTTATAATTACATATATATCATTTCAAAAGCTCAAAAATTACATATATATTCAACCTAAACTACTAATTGCATATATATATCCTTTCTAAACTTTTGTAATTACATATATATTCTTTCTAAACCTTTAATATGTCATATATAGCAAAACAATTATTTAATATAATTTCAAACTTTAAATTGAGGTCATTATAACTTAAAAATAACAACAACAACATTTGTTTCAAGGGTAGAATGTCCCAAGGTTTAAAATGAACTGGATGATATTTCACCTAAAAAGCCAGTTTATCTCATATTAATACGAATAAATAGAATAAACTCATCATAGATATCATGATTGTTATATATTTATATTAGATTATATAAGGTTAAAATAAAATGGTATATTACCGCTAACAATTTTATAAATAAAGAACAAATATATAAAAGAATTACTATATTATTTATAATAAGGTGAGTATTATTATAGTTGTAGAGTTGTAAATTATATAGAGATATATAATTTTAGAAAATAGATAAGACTTACACATATAATATAAAGTATTTTTGGAGAAAGGATATATAAATTGCAATTCTATAAAATTTGTGAATGGATATAGAATCAATTTTAAATCAAAAAAATAACGGATATTGAGTAGGTGCACTGGGGTTGTCTATTGATTGAGACACAAGGATATATATTTAATATATATCTCTACTTTGGGATAGGATAGCGTAAGAGAGAGAGAGCGTGTGAGGGAGAGTGGGAATATATAAGCATATATCTCTCTCCTATCTCTAGAGGAGTATAACCTCTGCGCAGGCAGTGTGACAGGGGGGTATATCTAGCAACATGGACATTTTTAGGTGTTACTAAATTATTCACATCTCAATAGACAGGTCTTGAAAAGAATATAACTGAGAAGGGGGGGGGAGGTAAAACAGTACTTAACCACACATAACAAAGGGATAACTCTTTAACACACATATTTCTAGCAATTAACCTTCACTAGAATTGAGAATGATCTTGAGGTCTTGTAATGGTGTTTTCCATCATCATGTAGCAGAGATAAGAAACGACTGAATACAAAGCATAGGTACCGATAGTTTCTTGGAACCATAAGAACTGTGAGTTAAAAGCATACTATTTTGTCAAACTAGAGTTTCATAGTTGGGAGGGGGGGGGGGGGGGGGAGGCAAGTGAAGCCCACTATTGAGCCAACTCGCCACATGAATTCGTACCTGAGGAGTTCAAGTTTCTTACACCTGACATTTTGTGTAATGTCATTTTAACTAAGCGGAACCATATAAATATATAAGGAGGGGTTAACCTAATAAATTATTAAATGTAATTTAAATCTGCATTACCATAAAATAGGTGGGTGTGTAGCAAAAACAGAACAGCGTTTGGATAGCAACCATGATTTTCCTAACATAAAAAACACGCTGAATAAAGCGAAATGAAAAAGGGGCGCGGGGGGGGTGGGGGGGGGGGGGGGGGGGGGGGAGGCGAGAAAAATTACATCAATGTCAAACACACGCGTACTACTACCACTATTTCTGCTATTTCTAAATACCCTATAAGGATAATGAAACACAACATGCATAATATTTTGATTATAACGAGAACAAATAATGTCCACCAACATTACGCTACGAAAGATATGATATAGAAAAAACCTCATCATTACCATATCGAACGACTTCATTTCACGCGTCTGAACTCCCGCGATTGGGCCTAGCACAAAGAATGGCCGACCCTATTTCGCCCCTTTTACCTAATCTTTGACACACACACACATCTACCTCACGACACAACACAAACACACACACAATTGCGAAGGTCACACCTCACGTGGGTCTTACACACACAAACGAGGGTGAGATTATCTCATCGTGCTATATATTATCTGGAGTAAGGAGGAAGTGGAGTGAGGGGGTGAGTTTTATATATTGGAAATTTGTTTTGTAGGGAGTTTTTGTGCCTTTGACCTTCGATGATACTTGGACCGCATGCACGAGTTAAGGTTTTTTATGGTGGTTTTTGAGGTTTGTTGCAGGTCGATTCATGTGTGTAAATTGGGGCGTGGGTTTTGCCCTTTTTTTGTTATGTTTGTGAAAGGATATGAATATGTTCATCTGTGGTTTGGATTTTGGTGGTTGTTTGGTTATGTTTGTGGAAAAGGTATAAATTTCCTTTTAGATAATTTTTGTTTTTGTTTTTAGTTTGGTTATTGTGGTATATAGTTACATGTGATGGCTGTTTATATTATAGTTGACTTAGGTTGTTTTAGGGTGCTTTATGGACACTGATGTGTTGGCAGGGCAACTTTTTACATATTGTGGTTACAACCAAAACTAATGTATAGCTTTGCGTTAGCATTTGCGCATTGATATGTGTTGTAAATGGTTTGGAATGAGTTGGTAGATGAGTATAAAATAGATGGATTTAGCTATTTTTTTGTTAGAATGGTCATCATGGTTGTTTGTGTTTGCATGTTCTAGCCAATGCTGATATCTTGGCGGGGCAGCCTGTTTAGGATCAGGTTTGCAGCCAAGGCCGGTATTTGGTCTTAGAGTTTGCATACTCAGTTTGCGGCCTTATGTTTATATGTATCTGTGTGTGTGTATCAAAACGTTGACATGGGAACCGTTAGTGTTGTAAAGAGGCTGGCTAATATATTAAACAAGGGGTACATTGGCGATGTAACCGGATATTTATGTTTGTTGCAACCGTAATCTGTTTTTGGTATTCTGTTTGCTTGGTTGCTTATTTTTGTTTGTGGTTGTGATGTTGAATGTCCAGGCTTGCATGTTTGATGCTTGTAGTATGTTGACGATGGTATCTTGGCGTGGCAGCCTTAGTCGGATTGAGGTTGCAGCCATGGCCAATGTAGCATTCAGGTTTTAGATTCGCAATACTAAGCCTTATGCGTGTTGACGAGGCAAACAAGTTTGATTGAAAATCATAATGTTAGGTCACTTATATGATTGAATCACACATTAAGGAAAGTTAATGTTGGGAAAATAGATTGTAACAGACTTAATACTGGTAGTATAACAGTTAAGTCTGATAGTAATAGTTAGTTCTGTTAGTACTAAGTTAATACTGGCAGTACTAAGTTAAGTCTGGCAGTACTAAGTTAGTACAGTAAATAGCAGACTAGAGTTAAGTACTGGTCATGTTAGTACTGTTTATAAGTTAAGACCAGTTTGTTAAACAGAATAGTAATAGTTATCTTAGAGATATCTTAGGAAAGGATATGTATTATCATTTGACGTTTGTAAAAGCCCATTAGGGTTTCCTTTGTGTATAAGAGGAACCCTAAGGCACAATGTTAAAGAGTACGTTTTGAGAAATATCAATAGAAGCATAGAGCTTTATAGCAAATTAGTATTATCGTTTCTTCTTTATTCTTGTGTTAAGATTCCGCATTAACACTTGATATTCATAGTCAGTGTCTCTCATATAGTTGATTTGGATTTATCCAAGTTATCTATCGTCTTACAAAGGCTAGTCAGATCCTAAACCTAGGACCTACAAGTGGTATCAGAGCATTTCGAGGGACTCTGAGAAAGAAGAATCACTAGATCACAAACAAACACACTTTTACAATTCTATACAAAATGTCTCAACCTGCTAATGATGAGTTCTCACAACATCTTAGTGATGAAGAATCAAACCATGAAGATGCATCAGACACTGGTGCTGCACCTAAACAACAACAACAGATGATTCCTCAAACAACTGTGTTGGATCGATATACCTCAGTATAATAAGCCTTTAGCCTGTAAAGGATGTTACTTCCTTGAATAAATCCAAGTCGATAACAATGAAACACTGATGTAATACAATTAACTATGCGGAAACTAGTTAACAGTATCAAGAAGAACACACAATGATTTAACAAACGATTTGTATTATCACACGTTGAATCTGCCTAAGTTTGCAGATCCCTAATACAATACTTATCTCTAATACTTCTAACTAATGCTTTTTGTTATTTTTGTTGTTGTTCTCTGTGTATCCTTCTACTGCCTTCCTAGAGATCCTTTTATAAACATAAGGATAACTCTAGTAGGTGTACAGTCCTTGTATGACACAAATATTAATTAATACTAATCACTAATGTAACTGTTACATGATAACTACTAATGTAACTGTTTAATCCTTTAAAGTTCCTAATTTTTTTTTTAAAAAAAAAAAGAAAAACCCAGTACTTATCGACTTTTCCTTACTAAGCAGGCAGTACTTTGACCTTTTAACTTGATAGTACTTTGACCTTTTGACTTGTATTTCCCAACAATCCTCCCCTAACTTGAATTCCACTTGCTTGACTTCAAGTTTCTTGATAGTTGGTCTTCCTTGTTCAGCATCAGTCTGTCTTGTCATTGTAGCAATACTAGCCTTTAATCTTTTAAGCTTCATCTTCTGAGCAGTATCTTGTATACAATCTGTTTGAGTTGAAATTGCTTGCATTGAACATAAACTCTTCGTCTAATCTTTAGAAACTGTATTCAAACAGATTGTTCTTCTCAGCAACAGGTCTTCTCAGCAACATAAATGGTTTTTATGAGCCTTTACCAAGTAGCCATTCACTCTTGGGCTAGTCAGTTCTTTGGTACCTAGAAAAGGTAATAATCCATGGTGAACTGAAAACCACTTCAACACTCAGAACATGAATCATAGTGTGTTGAATACTATATGACTTTTGGTAAGTCATTACAACCATGAACGGATTTGATAAGTCTTTACCTGTAGCCGTTTGCTCAGGACTAGCCAACTCTCAGTAATAAAACATTGGTGAGTTGAGAACCATATAGTTTTGAGCAAACTATTAAAGCTATCAACGGATTTGAGTTCTCTTTACCAAAAGCCGTTTGCTTTGGAGTAGCCAATACTTCAGTGCAATACCATGGTGTATTGATCACCATACAATTTTTGGTAAATTGTCAACCATCAACAGATTTGAGATGTCTTTACCAAAACTGTTTGATTTGGACTAGTCAATTCTTATATCTGTGAGATATGGTGAATTGATTACCATTTGTTGTGTGGTGGTTAACCAACACTCAATCCCTTAAAACAGTTTTATTCTCAAATATTTTTGTCTTAAACCTTTTTGCACACTCAAATCTTCAAAATATTTCAAAAACAACTTTTTAACTAGCAGTACTTTCAACAAAGTACTGTTTGTTTTAAACTAGCAGTACTTTGAATAAGGTACTGCTTGTTCACAGTTAAGTCTTTTTATCAAAACAAAATATGTTACTTTCAAAGAAAATTTTGATAAATCATACCAGTTGTTTAAGAATCATCACCATCTTCTGTTGTCCACAAAATGAATAGATGTATCAATGTAATGGCTATCTCACTCTCATCTTCAACTTCCATTCCATGTTATGATTTTCCTTTTCTTCATTGATCCTTCAGATGTCATTTCATCACTTGATTTTAGCGTCTCCACAAATAATGGTAGATCACCTAGGAGCATCAAACCTAGCCGGTTGGAGGTTTGTGCTCTATTAGTTCTTCAAACAACTCGATATAGGTGATATAATCATGTCTATCTAAGACATGCAGTATCTCCCATAAAGTATCAAAAGCCCTGAAGTGATTATTTGCTCTGTGAATGATGAGATACTCTCCATCAGGTGAATCAATAACTTGGAGCTCTGTAATCATGGAGATTCCTTCTAATGACTCTCTATCTTGTGCATTCTTTTCAAAGTCTACAACCCTAAGATAGTTTCTAAGCTCATCAATTGTTTCTGTTCTCAATCTTTGGTTCTTTGATGGCTGTCTTCAAGCAATTGTAGCTTTCCTTTTTCCTTAGAGTCTTTTTGTTTCTCTTTCCTTCAACATCTCCCTATTCTTTCTCTGAATCCATGGAATAAGTCTTTGAAGGAGTCTTTAATAGATGCTTGCACTTTGTCATACAATTCCTTCATCTGTGGATACTTAAGTTTTTTGCAATTGTTTGTATCTTGACCTTTTAAGAAATGCATCATTTGATTTCTTTCTTGTGACAAGAGTAGTAGGTTTCGTCAAAGTAGTTTTGGCTTTGTTTTCTTCATTCTTCAAACCTCTTTCTTTCTTCTTCTGCATCCCATTCTGCTTGAATTTTTCTAGCAACCACCTCATCATTTGTTAGTGTTTCCAAGGCTCTGAATTTGTTGATGAGTTAATTTCTTCTTTTTAGGTTTCATTCAAACCAGTATCCCTTTTGCCTTTATCTTTAGAGATCAGTTCCTTCGAGTTGGCTTGTTGTGTTGAGTTTGTTATTGGGACCAGGAATGCTCAAACCATCTTGTCTAGTAATAGCAACAAGTACTTCAGCAGCTTTAAGTTGTTCTTCAGACTCCATAACTTGAATTGGGACAGAGTGGGCTTATTGGTCGGATTGGGCTTGAAGGACGGCCTTCATCTTAATATTTAGTAGTCCTTGGAGGTAATAGTACCCAGTCTAGCAGTATTTTGAGTTGTCTCATATCCAGTTCTTCTGTTTCTCCACTCTTTAAAATAGAAGTTCTTTCTCTCAATATTTAACTTCCTTCTGTCTCATCACTTTTTCTTTTCCAAATCAGGAGTAAAGCAGATCTTTATCAAAAATATCATCAAAGAAAAGGTGTGCTGTATCTTTTCTTGAACATTGTGCTCTTCAGACAAAGTACCTTCATCCTTATTCTCATCCCCAATTTGACTGAAGACACTTTCTTCTTATGCTTCTTTCTTCGTCTCTTTTGCTTCTTAAGGTTTTGATTCTCTACCCAAAAAGCATGATGCTGGACCACTGGCTGGACGAATTTGGACAGTTTCTTGAGCTTGGCTTTGAGCTTGATTATTTGTTTAGCTTGAGAAAGGGTTTGCCTCTTGAGTCTCTTAACTTCCCTGTTCAAAGCATATATATCTAAAAGTCCTCATATCCTCCAGATGTTTGAGAGCATCTGTGGAGTATAATCTTTGGGAGATTTAGGAATTAAGATGCAGTACATTGATATCAGAGTACCTTGTAAGGTTCAATACTTATAATTGCATCAGAATCATGTGGTGTAGCAGTACCATGAGGATAGCAGTACTTGTATCTGAAGCACGTAGTTGAGAATGAGCAGCACTTGAGTTTGGAGACCGCCTTGAGCATCCCTTGCAGAACTTGCAGCCCTAGAATGAGGACTAGTACTATGTTCTTCCTCCGCTGCCAATGCTGTTACTACCTCTAACATAGATGGAGTCAAAGGTGTAATCCTACACGAGAACTTAGGACTATGCTTCCTCATGAATGTAAAAACCTTAGAAGGAAGTGAAACGGATGGTATAAAGTCCTGAGGTCTGTGGGGGAGGGGGCTTACTCCCTCTAACTGCTTGTTCAAAAACAATTGAACGAACCTAGGATACATAAGAAAAGGTGTACCATTTGAAATATGTCCTAGCATCCCAGTTAGAATCATCAAGGAGAAATTAAACTTTTGGTTTGTGGCTAGACCTACAAGGAGAGAGGCAATGTTTGTCAACAAATTGTTCTCCATGAGTGCTCTTAGTGACTTAAACAGTGGAGTAAGACATGAACTTTACTTTACTAGACTCTGTGGGCTTAATAGTGGTTTGAGGAAAAGTGAGTTATGTAAGTACCCCTCGTAGCCAATATCTCTGAGCAAGTCCCAAATAACTTGCTTAGGAAAGCAATCACTCCATTTTCATCATCAAAGAGTAGGTCAGCTCGAATGGTGGATGAATTCAGAATCAAATCTTCTTGCCAGCTTCCTTGGCGCGTATGTGAGGTACGTCATTGTTCCTTGGAGGAGAGTTGTAGCCAAAATTGTTGAAGCCAAGGACCGATGAGATCTCGAGTCAACCAACAAGAGTAATTAATGGAAGCAGCCTAGTGGAATGTCGGATGGATTTGATAAAAATCCAGCATTCTGTGCCGTACTTTTACACACTAGCAATCATGTTGTGCTTGTTACAAGTGCGAATATTTGCCATTTGAAGGGAAATTAATGTGCGTCGGAGGTTGTAATTTTAAGAAAGTATGTATGAAAAGAGATAAAGTGAGAAAAAAGTGCAATTCAGTTGAGTATTTATAGGTTAGTGTTGGATTACTATGGAAGTTACCTGTTGTAAATACGTTTTTTAGCGCAAAACACGTTCGTTTGACCGTTGACCGAAGTTAGAACAGTTCTTTGTTGTCTAAGCAGTACTTTCTAGACAAGCAGTACTTGGAGTTGGCTAAAGCAGTACTTTCACTTAAAAATATGTCCAACTCAAATATGTGCAAACGACACCTGCTAATCTTGCAAAATATCTCTTCAAATCTCAAACCTCTGAAAAATAATTCATATCCTCCCTTCAAAGTTGCTAAAAGTGCTTCCAAATATCCAATCTAACCAAACCAGTAATTTACTTGATCACCAGTACTTTAATATGATCCCCCCTCAAAGATGTATGGGTTCAATCATCCCAATTGTTACACCAAAAAGTCTAAATCTTGCCAAGTCAAAGCCTTTGGTTGAGGTAAATCTGCTACATATGTCATCAGTATGATCACTGTGACCTCATTAATGAGCCTTTGCTCAATAAACAATCTAGAATGATGTCGATGTCGAATCTGATTATGCTTGGTCTTTGAGTGAAAAACAGGATTCTTCACAATGCAAAATTGGTGCTCTTATTTCTATATGGATTTCCGTGGTTATGGAAGTTAAATCCTTAATCAAGTAGTTGATTTTGCATCCCAAAAGTACCTGAGCACAACAACTTGCAGCTGCCACATATTCTGCTTCTATAGAGGAGATAGCCACATGTTTGTTTTTGCATTGCCAAGAGGACCAGTCTTCTTCCAAGATATTGTCATCCTCCTGAAGTTGATCGTCTTTATGATTGTCCCCAGCATAGTACTATCGGAAAAAGTCTTCTAAGTGAAAGGAGAGTCTTAGGCTACCATAGAACCCAATTTGGTGTTGTTTGAAGGTACCTAAGATCCTTTTGCAGCATGTAGATGAGAAACTTTGGAGTGACTTGAAATCTTGCTCCAGAAAAAACAGAAACATATGTCTGGTCTTGAACGCAGTTTAGTACATGAGAAACCAATCATAAGACTGTAAGGACGTACATCAACTTCTTCACCTTCTTCATCTTTTCTAGAGAATTATGAGCTTCAAGGGAGTGGATGCTGGCTTAATGGTTCTAAAGTCAACACTTGTTGAGAATATCTTTCCAACATATTTCTCTTGACTTAGGAAATACCACCATTAGATTGCTTGACTTGAAGCACCAAAAGAAGATGAGTTCACAATGGAACGCATCTTGTATTACTTTTGTATAGATCTTCAAAATCCTTCACCATAGGAAGACTTGGTGGATCCAAAGATGATAGCATCACATATACCTGTACAAACATGATATCTCTTCTATCCTTTTAATAAACAGAGTTTTCTCAATAGCCCTCTCCTAGTTCCATGTTTCAAAGAAAAGTGGAAAGTCTTCATACCATGCTCTTGGGGCTGATGCAGGCCTTTAAGTGATTAACAACTCTGTTTAGACCTTGTTTGGATGAGCGGATCTTCAAAATCCTTGGAGGCCTGTTTGACATACACTTCTTCTGTGGTGTTGCCATATAAGAATGCCACTCTTGACATCCATCTGATAGATAATGAAGCCCATGTAAGATGCAAATGCCAAAAAGAGTCTTGATTCGCTTCTATTCTGGCAACTGGTGCAAACAATTCATATTAATCCACAACCTTCTTCTTGTCTGTAACCTTGTGCAAAATAGGCGTGCTTTGTTCTTGATAATAGTAACCCGTTCATCTTTCTTGTTTCTAAAAACCCATTTTGTTCAACATCACCTCTTGGCCTTCTGTATGGTCACATAACTCCATACCTCTTGTAGCTTGAATTGAAGTAGTTCTTCTTGCATCGCTTCAACCCAACTTTCATCTGCTAAGGCTTGAGAGACTTTCTTGGGTTCCTCTTGAGATAAGAAACAAGCAAACAGGCAGGTTTGCTGATCTTTGTGGTTAGTTCTGTTTTGTTTGTATATAAAAGACAGCAATGCTTGATGTTGGTTTGAAGTACTGTCTTGAAGCTTTCTTCTTGTTTGAACCCCGTCAATACTTTTGCCAATAATTTGACTTTGAGGATGAATCTTATGAATTCTATAGTGTAGGAGTAGAGCGGACATCAATGGAGGATCCAATGTTGTTGTAGTCAGATACTCCGGCTTCCTCAGCATCAAAGTGTTTGTTAGAGAAAAACCACCATCTTTGGAATTATCACTCATCGAATCTGTAGGGGTGTATTGCCAGTACTTTGAGGAGGTGTATTAGCAGTACTTAGAGTGAAAGTACTGTCAACACACTCTTTTCCCTTGTCAAGTGCTATTCTCTTCTTTTCCTCTTCAAAAGCATTCCTTTGAGCATCATTATGAAGTTTAGCAAGAGATTCTTGATGCATCAAACTTACAAGCTCATCATGAAGAACTTGTTCTTCAGAGGATAATGGAACTTCTTTGTCAGCAGTACGTTCCTCTGAAGGCTTATTCTGAGCTGCATGAATGTTTGGACCATGAACAATGAACTGTTGAACATCTAAATCTTCATCATCATCACAAGATATTCCTTGTTCTTTTGAATCAGCATAGTTTTCTTTCCTTACAGGAATGTAATTCATGGATGGAGTTAGAAGTTCAAGATCAAACATCCAATCAGGACCTTTTCCCTTTTGATTCTCCTGATTCTCAAGAAAGTTTACATGAAGACAGTCTTGAACCTTTCTTGTGACCCTGTTATAGACTCTAAAACCTTTGCTGTTAGTAGAGTATCCCCTACAGTAGCCCTTCTTCTGACTTGCCATCAAACTTACCCAAATGATCTAGAGTATTAAGTATAGTCAGAGGACATCCAAAAGGTCTCATGAAACTGATGTTAGGAGATCTTCCCATCAAGATTTCATAAGGAGTCTTCATTTGAGGTTTAGTCACCACCCAAACTTATTAAAGCACATAACAGGCCAGTATTGACTGCTTAGCCCAAATTGAATAGTAGAAGGGAGTATGCTAACATTAGTTCTAGCAGCTTCAAATGATAGTCCTATTCTTTTTTTCTGCGACACCTTTTCCTGTGGAGTCCTTGCAATGCTCATTTTCTCTCATGACTCCTTGTGGCACAAAACTCATTCATAAGTGAATTCTTGAACTCTGTTCCATGGTCACACCTGATGGTCATTCACTTTTGTCTTTAGCTTGTTTTCTTACCCAATGCCATATCATGATGATATAATATGTTAGCATCCTTGTAGGCCAAGAAAAACACCAACTGAATTTACTACAGTCATCAGTTACCACCAAGCAGTATTCTTCCTATTTACACTTTCCACTGAAACAGGTCCAACAAATCCATATGTAAGCAATTCAAGAGGTTATTAACAGTTCTTTCTTCAATCTTTGCAAGAATGCCTGTTGCTGTTTACCCTTCTACATGCCAAACATGAGTGATCAAGCTTGAATGTCTTTGAAGGTAAACCCCTAACCAGATTGCCTTTAACCAACTTGTTGATATTTTTGAAGTTGACATGCCCCAGTCTTCTGTGCCATAGGACAGCTTCATCCTCTGTTGCCTTTGCAACCAAACAAGTGATCTCCGAGGGGTAGAAATATTCTTTTGATCCAGGCTTAGACATCATTCTTTCTAGGAGCTCTAAGAATTACCAGATCTTCATCAACAAACTTGAACTTTGGAGATAGGATAAGACATTCTTTATCTGTGAAGAGAACATTGTGCTTCTTATCACAGATTTGAGAAACAGATAAGAGATTAAACTTGAGCTCCTCCACATAGCTAACTTTCTCAAAGTCTAAGCATGATGTCTTAATGGTTCCTTTTCCTGAGATTCTTCCACCTTTAGAGTCATTTCCAAAAGCCACATAACCACCTTTGAACTCTTTAAAATCAGACAGCTTGTCCTTGTCTCCTGTCATACTTCCAGAGCATCCACTGTCAATGATAGCATAGTCCTTGAGATCTTCTTCTGGATTGCCCTGTACAAACAATTTCAAAGCATTAGACTCTTTTAGGGACCCAAGTCATAACTGACTTGGATACCCCTAATGGAGTTACATACTCAAATTGCTTGAGTGTGTAAGATCCGTATCATATTCCCAGTATCGAATAGTTCCCTTTTGGTCTCCATGTTTGTTTTGGATTTATCATTGCATTCTTTTTGACAGTTTGTGGAAGTACTGCTTGGGATTCAATAGTACTTCCTTTCTTTACCCAGATAGATTTCACAATTTTCTTGGGTCTATGTGGTCTATGAGGAGTCCTTGTGGTAGAAGACCTCGATGATGGTGAGTAACTTGAGATTCTAGGTCTTCTATTATCCATCCTTGGATAATAACTTCCATCAGTACTTCGTGAAAGTACTGCCTGTGGTACTCTAGATCTAGCAGTACCTTGATAAGTCACATTAGCAGTACTTTTTGAAGGTACTGTTTGTGTCATTTTTGGTCTAGCAGTACTTATCAACCCATCCCTTGTAAGTACTGCTGATGGAATAAAGGATCTCCTTTGGTGAGGGTACCTAGAGTTTCTTGCGAAATTACTATGGTTCACTCTTTGGATGTTGTTCCAAACTGGTCTTGTTTCCCTTGAACCCTGTGTTCCCTTAGGTTTATGAGTTTGGGTGTGTTTGAAGGTTCTTTCATGTAGGTTACAATCCTTAATAAGGTGATTAGGACTGTAACATACAAAACATAATTTACCCCCTTTGTTCCCAAGTCCCTTTGTCCTAGATTCTTGACCAACACTGTTTTGACTGTTTGGTGACCTGTTTTCAAAAGATGTTTCACTATTCTCTGAGTTAAAAGCAGTTTCCTTTTGACTTTCTGAAACATCAGTCTCTTCATCATCACTATCAACCCAATCTTCAATTATGACTTTATTTCTATCAATTGCTGATTGACTAGATTTTGTTTTCTCTTGATTAACAACTTTATTCCTAATGGCTAGTTCATCTATCCCTGTAAAGGAGACATTTGCCCTAGGTGGAATAATTGTACCTGTAGGTGGAGGTACTGCTTTGTAGGCCTTTTCTCTTTTGAAGTTTTCATATGTAGAATCAGTCAAAGTTTCATCCCCAGATGAAATGTCACTTTCCATACTATTACTAGACTCAATCCCAAACCCTATACATGACTTATCAGACACATATCTTTGTTTGTTTAGGACTTCGTTTTGAAGTACTGAAGCATTTGACCATTTTTCAAGTTTTACTTTGAAATCATCTCGTTCTTTTAAGGCTTGATCTAATTCCTTTTGTTTTTCTTCTAGTTTCAAATCTCTTATCTTTAAGTCATATTCCATTTGTTCATACTTATCACCCCATGCATATTCATTCTTTTCATGTGTTTTAAGCATGACTTCTAATGACTCTAAGCTCATTTGATATCCTAGAATTTCAGTCCTAGCTCTTTGAAAATTATCTCTTTCAGTTTGATAGCTTTCAAGCAACTTTTTATATGATTTACTACATTTGGAACAGTAAGGTACCTCTGAGTTTGTAGCCATCAAAGCTAGAGATACTGGTGCATCATCAGCTTTGTTGCTCCAGTCAAAATCATCAAGTCCATCTTGTCCAAAGTGCATGTGCTCTGCATCAAACTCTATGCTCCAATCATCTTGTTCAACTCCAGTCAGTGCCATC
This sequence comes from Tanacetum coccineum, assembly GCA_026074375.1. Lineage (NCBI taxonomy): Eukaryota > Viridiplantae > Streptophyta > Magnoliopsida > Asterales > Asteraceae > Tanacetum > Tanacetum coccineum. The sequence continues at coordinate 81,711 of BQNB010000843.1, forward strand.
ATAGCATATGTCACTGGTTCAGCATCAAATTCCTTGGTCCAATCAATATCTTCATTGTTGTCTGTTGCCACCAAGGCTTTTGAGTTTGAATCTTCAATAGCCACAGTCTTCTTTTCCTGACGACCATTTGCTCTGTTTTCCTGGTATTTAGCAAATCTACACTCTCTAGCAAAATGACCTAACTTTTGACAGTTAAAGCATTCAATTTTTGACTTATCAAAGGTAATCCCATTCTTTGGCTTGAGGTCAATGGATCTTCCTGTCTTCCTCATAAACTTCCTTATCCTTGCTGTTATCATAGCCACTTGCCATCGAATGTCAATTTCTTCCATAGCATCTTCATCAATTTGCAGCAGGTCTTCATCATCATGAGTTGTGGGCATAGATGCTTGTTGAGCAAAGAAGGAACATATGATTTCATCTGAGTGAGAAGCACAGTTGGGAGCAGTTGGCACCTTGCTCGAGATAGCTTGAGTATATCCTTTTGGGATATGTGCTGGTTCAGCAGTACTTTGTTTCAAAGTACTGCCTTTGACTTCTGTGGACAGAAAAGCAATGTTTTGAGAGTTTGAATTTGAAACACCCTTTAATTCAAGCTCATACACCTTCAAGTTGTTGTAGAGATCATCAAACTCCAATTCATCCAATCCAGGTTGTCCACGAATCATTGTAGCAACAACATGCCACACAGACGGTAAACTTCTTAGAAACTTCAAATTTGCATCTTCAAGGGATACTGTAGCATCATATAATTCAAGCATACTAAGGATGTGCTGAAACCTTTCGTATGCTGAGTCTAGCTCTTCTCTAGATCCAATAGTAAACGTCTCGAATTGTTGTTTCAAGAGATTCTTTTGCATCTTCTTTGAGGCTTCATTGCCTCCAAATCTTGTTTTATGGCTGTCCATAAGGTTTTTGCATTTGTGGCATCATGAAAACTAAGAAGATGTCTATCAGGGATTGCAAAGAGCAATATGTTGAGAGCTTTCTCATTATTTCTTCTTGCGTTTGCAGCAAGTGAAGTTTTTGGTACTGATGAGGATGCAGGATCAGTTGTGGCTTGGTCTCCATTTGTGATTATATCCCATAGTATATGGTCAGTTATGGCAATATACTGTCGCATCTTCATGGACCATAGGTCATATTCACCTTTCTTGATTATAGGAATTCTTAGTGCAGTAACGGACGAGGTGGGAGGGATAGGTTCTGTTTTAAACATCTTTTATGAGTTTAGAAAGATTTTGATTGATTAAAAGTTCTTCTAGATCAGAGTCTCTTCACAAGCTCTGATACCACTTGTAGGATCGATATTCCTTTATGAAACACTGATATACTGTCAACTATGCGGAATCTAGTTGGCAGTACTTAAGAAGAACACACAATAGTTTCTCAAACGATTTCTATTATAAACCTTTTGAATCTGCCTAAATTGCAGATCCCTAATACAATACTAATAATTCTTAACTCGTGTTTTTCTATATCTCTTAATATCTTCCTAGAGATCCTTTTATAAACATAAGGATAACCTCTAGTAGATGTACAGTCCTTGTATGACATAAACACTAATCAATACTAATCATTAAACTAACTGTTACAAGATAATTACTAACATAACCATTTAAATGATAATCCTTTAAGATTCCTTTATCCACGGCAGTACTTCGATCTTTGACTGGCAGTACCTTGACTTTCTACTTAGCAGTACTTTGACCTTTTGCTTAGCAGTACGTTGACCGATTGACTTGTTTTTCCCAACATTGGAGTCTAAAGAACTCAAGCCAGTCTCTTCTGTCTACTACTCCTAAAATTCTTCACGTCATTATCTGTTCTTCTTGGCAAGGTGAGACTAACAATTGACAAATGGTATTTATAAACAAAGGTTCCTTTTCATCGTTAAACATAAAATTTCACATTGTTATTAAAGATACGTCCTCTAGTAGCAAAAAAGTATTCGGTTCTGAAACAAAAAAACATGTGTTTTCCTAGACTTATTGGTAGATTAAGGTAAAACGAACCAAAGAAGAAAAGTCTTTAATAAAAGGCACAAAAAGTTAGTATGACATAAGTTATAAACTACACAAACCATAACCCTCTATTTCAATTTTTTTCTTGCTTCGTACATGTTCCTCCACTTATCTTTAAGATCCACAAGTCTACGACTACTACTTAACAAATATGTTCATTTGAGACCCTTGTTTCAAGAAAAATTCGAGCAGACCAACTATCATTAAAAACACCCTCTAAACCCAATCCCATTCTTTTAAAATTTGATTGGCCCAACCACTTCATTTAAAATCTCGTTCACTTGACCACGCCATCTATGAATAAAAATTGAAGGTGTGTAGGCCAACACGGGACGTAAGTTTTTACTTAATGTCTAAAGTGGTGTTTGGTTGATGCTTTTTCAGTTATTATTGTCTAAAGGGGTGTTTGGCTACGGTTATAATGTTGCCTAAATTGGTGTTTGTTTAATGAATTCAATAGTTACTGGTAATAGGGTATTGAACTCATTTATATAGGATACTGAATATTAAACTCATTTACATGATATTAAACTTAAGCGAATGACGTTATCGAGGTCCAAGATTAGGAGGAGGTTCTTATGAGCAAGTCTAACTTAGTTGATATTAGTGTTAGTTTCCTCGGGTAAGAAAAAGTTTTCAATCTTTTTACATGTTTTTGATTTATGTGACTAAATGCGCATATTAAAAATATACCTCAACAATTTCCAAGACGATGGTAAGAACACCGACACTTTTAAATTTTTTAAGCAGACGAACATCCTATGAGCATCTGCAACTTTATAACCGTAAATACCAAGGCACACCTTCTCCAAATAACTGAGAACGTTTGGTATCTGCATATCATGGGAAGAAAAAGTCAACGATTTTCAAAGGATTCGTTAATGTAATGAAGATATTTCAACACACGCATGTCAAAAAAGGGGTAAGGGGGACACAAAGTTTTTGACTTTCGAAAATGAACCAAATCTAATCAGACATGTTTTAATCAACACAAATTATTACCCGCATTCATCAGTTACTAGATCATAACCTGCCATTTTGCCAATACATACAAAAACTAATTACATAATCCAGATGAAATCACAACCTAATATACATTCTGATAGCAGGCATTTTTTACGAAAGCATGAACCGCCATTTAAACATCATTTCCTTTTGTACTGAATGCATATGTTTTTATTCTTGGGTCGAGTACTCGAGTGGATTAACCCGTCACATTATACGATCACCTAAATCTAAAAGTTTAGGTACTCAAATAATTCATACATATTATGTTAACTATCAATGCATGATCTTTTACAAAAACATCAACACAACAAACCTGATAATCATAATCTTCAAGAACTTATCTTTTTAACAATTTATCAAAAACCCAATAACCCGTAATCATATCAAATAATCAAATAAACTACCCAAATAGTCATGATTAAAACTATCACGCATACACTACAATGTACTTATCTATTTTCATATTGATGCTCATTATGAATATGTGTCACACCCCGACAAAGGCAGAAACTCAGGAATGCAACATAATGATCAATCATAACACAAGATACAAAATAGAGAAAACTACATTGCAAAAACTCCAAGTGTTATGAAGACCATCAACCTCGAACAACTCGAGTGATGTCCGAAATCGTAACTAAAATCCACAATCTCTTACAATTATTCAACTGCCCACACAGGGGACCATAATCCAAACTTAATCCAAAACATCCAAATACTAAAATCAAAACAACAAGCAAGCAAGACTTTACATGAAATTCCACTCGGGATACTTCTAAGTCTGCTATCACAATCACCAAACTATTCTTCTTTCACTTCACCTGAAAATGATACTCGAAAAAGTCAACAATAATGTTGGTGAACTCATAGGTTTGACCTTAAACCCAAAAGTTGTGCCAATATTTCAACAGTGGACAATAGTGCTATATGACAGTGAATATATGCAAACAATTAAAGACATAGCATCCTACGCTAGTCAATCACCATATGTCACTTACGTACCTAAAGGTCCTACCAGCTGGAGCACAAATATTAAGGCAGGACCTCACAAAAACTTGGGTAGGTGTACCCATTCGCTTTAATAATCACACAAATACTAGGTAGGCATACCCATTTGATCCAATAATCTCACAACACTGGGTAGGCGTACCCATCTGATCCAATAATCATGCATAATATTCACATAACAGTCATAAGCACATATCTTGTCCTAAAAACAAAACCACATTTAGCACAGATCAATTCAAAACATTTTAAAACACATTTGAGTATCATTTTCTCCTAACGGAAAAACAGTAAAAAGTGGGGCTACGAGAACTCACCTTAAGCAAGCCTTTAGCAACCAAATCCCAATCACACAAGTAAATGCAACGACGCCCGCACACGACCTAGTCCAGTTAATGTCCTAATTAAATCACCAATTCCCAAAACAATCTTCACGTTTGATGCATAGAATTTAAACGCGTTATACAATTACCCAAAACCATTTAGTGGTGTGATGGTTGACGACATATTTCCGCAATAATATCAATCTAATTCTCCGATAATACATACTTATACTATTTAGAGAAAATAGGCAAGTAATATAAATAAATATTTATAATTAATAACTATAAATATATTTCGACAAGTCCATTCGGTAAACCTTAGTTACTTCAAAATAATCATTATATGGTTAAAAATAAAATGTTTACTCATAATAAACACATTAAAGAAGTTTCGAGAAAAATTATATGTTTTGTCTTTTAGTGAATTTATTAAATAAATAAAATAATTAATAATGTTTTATTATTTAAAAATCAAAAATCATGTTTTTAGGAAAAAATTTAAGTATAAACTTTTTATGAAATTTTGACATGACCCGTACGCTCAAACAACGTTTTCCAAGGTTTCAAACCTTATTTTCAACACTTTTCGACAAAATTTTAAATTCTCAATCTTTAACGTTTACTAAAATATTTTTTTCCAAAATATCATTCAATATTACGTCGTAAATACATTTCCACTTTCAAAAGTCCGACAAAACTCTCATAACGACTAAATATCGCTTATTGGGCTTTAAGGCCCAACAAGGGTCCATTAAATCATTTATAAGTCCAAAATACGATCCAAGTCCAAAACCAAGGTTCATTTACATATATAAGTATATACTTATATGTAGAAAATAATCCGGACCACAATAAGCCCTCCCATTAAGCCACGGCTTAAATAGACTTATTGGGCCTTGAGCCATAATGCTCAAAAATTACGTATATTAAGCTTAAAAATAAGCTAGTAGGCTACGTATCGCATTTTGTTGCTACGATAAGCCTCAAAAATAGTCCACAAACATACGTCATAACACAAAATAGTCAAAATCACTTTCCTAGTGATTTTGAGGAATTTTCGTGGCTTATAAGCCCAAAATAAGCCAACAAATAGCTTAAAAATAAGCCCGAATAAGCTATACAAGATAACTATAACAAAAAAAATAAGCTATCTAGCAACATATATTATTCAACCATCACGACCACAACATCAAAACTACAAAAACCCTCTTTTTCCTTTTTTACCATACACGAACCAAACACCACCATTTTTATTCATTTGGCTTCCAAAAATCGATTTTCACAACGATCAACTTGTACAACTAACATCTATGCATCAAAATAAACCCAAAAGGAACAAACAAAATTTAAATTTGAAAACTTACAAGAAAATCTTCAAATTTTGTAGATTATCCGAACACGAACCGGACAACCAAACGTTTTTTTAAATGAATATCCCAAACTCAATAATCAACCTCAATATTTATGTCTTCATGTTTTCTTGATCAAAATTCAAAAATTATAAGAGAGTGTGTGTAGCTTGGTTTGGACGCACAAGAGGGAGAGAAAGAGAGATACTTTTTGTGTGAAAAAATGAACAATGTGTGTTTTTGAAATAAAAATAGGAAATGGAAAATGTTGCATGAATAGGTAAGTTTCCAAGGTTATCCAAGAAGAAAGGGCCTTATGGTGTACCCTTTGGGTATCAAAAACGTCTCAATGCATCCTAGGGAGGTGTCGGGTCCTTCTTTACGTGTCAGGAACTCACTTAAAAGCTCGAAAACTCCACCGAAAATTTACCTCAAAAGTTTAATTAGCATTTTTATTCACTTACAAATAATTTCCATTAAATTAAGAGATAATTACTGACTTCATATTTATACTTTTAAACCCGAAAAACACATTTGGGACATTAACGGACGTGTCGGACTCGTTTTTCGGCATTTCTCAAAATTCACGGGTCAAACCACCCGGAATACAAATAACACAATAATACCTTCCAAAAGGGATTATTAATCACAATAAACCACAATTCATCATAATTCTCACAAAAATCACCACAATTCTCATAAAAATCACCCTCACCCGTCAACACGGTTACAAAGCCTGATAAACTGACAAAAGTCAAATAGATCCAAAGACTATAAATGGAAATATTTAGAACACAAAATGTGGCAAAGGTTTAAATTCTACTCCCTAAAACGAATTTTGTCCCTGAAATTCAACCCTAACATCACTCAACAAATGCGGGAACTTCAATTTTCATCTGATCTTCACGTTCCCACGAGAATTCACGGGCCACGATTTGAATCCACCGAACCGTGACGATGCAAACCTACTACGCTACCACTTAAACTCTCTTTCTAAAAATTTTTCACAGCTCTCCACAAAATTCAACTTAGCATCGAACACGAATCACATCCAAATGCACATGTAGAGATGGGTCATCCAAACACTTCTTAAGGATAACACGTAGAACGACAAAGAACCCCGTTCACACCTCATGAAACACGAACCGTAGTCACAAAACAGGGGCTACTTTCTCAACAATCGTAAATGGTCCAAAAAACCATCTGATGGTTAACTTCCCTTTCATACCCAAAGCATACCAACAACCTTTCTTCTAAGGCGACACTTAGAGCAAGACATAGTCACCTACACTAAACCCTATAGCTTCCTCCTCTTATCAGCATAACTATTCTGACGATCACGCATAGCCTTAAGTCTATCCTTAATTTGTGAGATCTTCTCAGTAGTTTCTTGCACTAACTCAGATCATATCAACTGACCTTCTCCCACCTCATCCCCAAAAAAAGGCGTACAGACACTTTCAACCATACAATCCTCAAAACGGAGCACATCTCACACTATAAAGATAAACTATTGTGTATACAAAAACTCAACCAACAAAGATAACATTCCCAACTTCCCTCAAAGTCTAAGACGCACGCTCTAAGAATGTCTTTTAAAGTCTGAATAGTACATTTACTCTAACCATCGGTTTGAGGGTGATAAGCCGTACTCATGTCTAAACAAGTCCCTAATGCCTATTGCATCTGCCAAAACCTTGATGTGAAACGACTATCACGATCCAATATAATCGAGATCGACACACCATGTCTAGCAACTATCTCATTCAAATAAAATCTAGCCAACCGTTCCATCTTATAATCCTCGTGCATAGATAGAAAATAAGCAGACTTAGTCAATCGATCCACAATAACCCAGATTATGTCATGCCCACTACTTAGTCCAATCAACTTAGATTACAAATCCCATAGGCTATTCCTTCTCATTTTCCAAACGGAATCTTAGTTTGCTAGAGCAAGCCAGATGCCTTTTGATTGCATAGCCTTAACCTTCAGACCAGTCCACCCACTTACAACCTACACAGCTCTATCCATTATTCATCAGACCACCAATACCTATCTCCCAAATCATAATACATCTTAACAGCCCCTAGGAGACGTCAGAGTACTATAGGGACTTATGGGCAACATCCATTATCATGTGTTCTCCCACCTCACCCTTCAAATGTACACAAATTATAGGATCTATGTAGTACAAGGTTCATTCTTCTCAGATCTAATCATCCTCTCCAAACCTTTCTACAATCCTGCAAACTCATCCACATCCTCCTTCTGAGCCGTTAGTATCCATCCTTAATACTACTTCGACTGTGAAGGGTCCAAATTCATCAGCTCTAACTCTCTAGGCTTTACTGCTTTCTTTCCTACTTAGGCCTCAGCCACCACAATTCGCCTTAACACGTGGTAGCTAATACATAGTCCATAATCACAAACAACTCTATCCAGCGAACGCTGTCAGCATATTTAACTATTACTGACTAAAGATATGCTAAGACTCCTATGATCCGTATAGATGACACACCGTTGTCCATATAGATAATGTCTACCAATCTTTTTTAAGTGGCAAACAACCGATCGCAGAACCCAACTCCAAATCCTGGTAGTATAAATTCTTCTTAATGAATTTTCAACTGCCTAGACGCATATGCTATCACTTTACCTCTTTGCATTAACACACAGCCTAGTCATATTCCGGACGCATCACAATATACCACAAAGTCTTTTGATCCATCGAAGAGAGCTAAAACAGGCACATTACACAACTTATCCTTCAAGGTTTGAAATGTCAATTCCTGTTCCTCACCCCAATTGAAAGTCTTACATTTCTGAGTCAAGATAGTAAGATAACTTAGCTATCTTAGAAAAGTTTTCTCAAAGAACCTACGGTAATATCCCAAGTCCAATCCTAAGAAAGAACAAACCTCAGTCGGAGTTTCTAGGGGCTTTCAATTCTTAAACAAGCTTCAAATCTTACTATGGTCTACATGAATTCCATTACCATTTATCACATGCCCAAGAAACTGCACTTCTCTTAGCCAGAATTCACACTTAGAAAACTTAGCATATAATTTCTCCTTTTTGAGCAGTCCCAAGACTAACCTTAAAGTGTTCTACTGCTGCCTCTTGAGTCCTTAGAGTAGATTATAGATATCGTCTAAAAACACATCACAAACTTTATCAAGATAAGGCCATACAACTCTAATATCATCAAATCTTGAATACCGCTGAGTGCGTTTAGTCAGACCAAAGGGCATTACAGTGAACTCGAAATGTCCATAACGAGTTCTAAATGCAGTCTTTGGAATGTCATCCTCATGCACTCTCAGCTGATGGTATCCAGACCTAAGATCTATCTTCGAGAAAAACTGCGACCCTTGCAGTTGGTCAAATAGATCATCAATTCTAGGAAGTGGATAACGATTCTTAACAGTCAACTTGTTCAATTCTCTATAATCAATGCACATCCTAAAAGAACCATCCTTTTTCTTAACGAACAACACCGGCGCTCCCCAAGGCGACGAACTTGGTCGAATGAAACCTTTGTCTTGGAGTTCCTTGAGTTGTCCCGACAACTCCTCCAATTCAGAAGGTGCCAAACGATAAGGAGACTTGGCTACCGGCGTTGCTCTAGGGATTAACTCAATCCGAAACTCAATTTCCCGAATAGGCGGTAATCCAGATAGATCATCCGGGAATACCTCAGGAAAATCTCTAACTACAACAATCTCTTCTTGTTTCTTATCACTAGCCTTGACACTCATCAAAAGTCTCGCTTTCTCTTCTGGTCTCTCTCCTACTACTCTAAGCACCTTGCCATCCGGTAGTGGTATCCTCACCACCTTCTCATGGCAAATTATTTCAGCCTTATAATTGGACAACCAGTCCATACCTATAATCACATCAAAACTCCCATGCCCAAAAGGTATCAAGTCGATGTCAAAGACATGACCCTCGATTTCTAGTTTGCAACCCTTAATAACCTTATCAATCTCTACTAGCTGGCCGCTAGCTATCTCAATCTCATATCTAAAACCTAAATCACTGGGTTCTAAGCCTAACAGAGGTATGAAAGTAGTAGAAACAAAACTATAGTCGGCACCAGAGTCAAATAAGGTAGTGGCAAAATGATTGTTCAAAATAAACGTACCCGTCACAATGTTCGGATCCTGGCGAGCTTCCTCTGCTCCCAACATGAATGCCCTACCCCTAGCCTGGTTCCCTTGGTTTCCATGACCCTAACCCCTATTATTAGCAGCAGCTTAATTTGAATGATTTTCTCCTGGTCCTTGTGCCCTATTCCACCTAGGACAAGCTGGCCTGACATGGTTTGTATTACCACATTCATAACATGCCTTAATAGTTGGGTTTCTAGCATTAACATGATTCATATTCCTCGGTACACCTCTACAATCCCTTGCCAAATTACCCGGGCGGTTACAGTTAAAGCATATGCGACACGGCCCTCCGGGTGCAAGGTAGGAGTTGCAGGTGGTACACTTAGGCCAAGTACCTGTATTCTATCTTCTTACAAGGTTTACAGTAGTACCAAAAGCATTCCCAGTCCTAGTCCTCTTATTATCATCCCTATCATTCTTATCCTTGTTAGGTTCCCCTACATTCCCTCTTTTCTCGACCTTCTTAATTGATCCATTTCTCACAGCCTCATCGGTCAGTGCACCAGAAATCTGCACTGCCTTCTGTATAGTCTTTGGCTCCATTGCTGCCACCATCCCATGGATTTGTAGAGCAAGGCCATACACATACCTTTTAATCGTCCGACTCTCTAGAGTTACCAAATGTGGAACTAACCTAGCCAACTCATGAAACCTATCAGTATACGCAGCATGGCCAGCCCCAACCATGGCGTGATTCCACAACTCAGATTCCAACTTTTTCATCTCATGACTAGGACAAAACTCTTGTATCGTCATAAACTTAAAGTCATTCCATGACATACTAACAGCAACTTCCCGGCTTAGCGTACGGATCTGAGAGTTCCACTACGTTAAATCCTTACCCACAAATGAACCAACAGTGTATTTCACTTTTTGGTTAACACTACAACTACTCATATCATGCACAGACTCCATTTTCTCAATCCAACGAGTAAGAACTACAACACCTCCCTTACCATCATATTCCTTAGGGTTACAAGCTAAGAACTCCTTATATGAACAACCTACCCGGTTTCCATTCACTATCACATTCCCAACGTTCTCTTGAACATTCTCATTAACCACATTACCATTCTGATTTCCAACATTTCCTTGGTTACTAACCTGAGCCAACATGGCGGGTAAGAGGTTCTGCAATTGTTAGGCAATGATCGTTAAGAAGTTGGGTGCTCCCTCATTGGATCCCTCTACATTCCCATTGACTCCCTCTACACCCCCATTAGCTCCCATATCTTGGTCATTTCCTTGACCATTCAAATCATCAACATGCTCATCATTACCTTCCCTAGGTCTTCTACCCCTTCCACCTCTACCAACCCGTACACCCGTTCCCCCTCCTAGTGATTCGGCAGTAGGCCGGCCAGCACTTCGGGTCCTCATCCTTGGCGGTATTATCTATACGAGGGAGAACATGGGAAAAATTAGGCATGCAGGAAGACTTGCATATATATAGAATATCTTACTATATATATACAGATATACACATAACACCACCCTACGGTGTCAACATCGATTTGTGTGAGCAACACTATTAAGTATGAGTGAGTTGTGATACACTTATAACTACGTTGGCCACCGTACTTATATTCGCATCCTTTCCAAGTCATATTCAATATTGAGCTCACACATTTCAATGACTGACATAACTAAAGCACCAAACTGCGATCACACAAAAGCATACAAAAGTGGAACTCCGCGCACATAGATCTTATACGCAACTAAACGACGGATCTTAGGTTATAGTCTAGGCCAATCCACCTAGTTCTCTATAACATTGGCTCTAATTACCAATCTGTCACACCCCGATAAAGGCAGAAACTCAAGAATGCAACATAATGATCAATCATAACACAAGATACAAATTAGAGAAAACTAGATTGCAAAAACTCCAAGTGCTATGAAGACCATCAACCTCGAACAACTCGAGTGATGTCCCAAATCGCAACTAAAATCCATAATCTCTTACAATTATTCAACTGGCCACACAGGGGACCATAATCCAAACTTAATCCAAAACATCCAAATACTAAAATCAAAACAACAAGCAAGCAAGCAAGACTTCACACGAAATTCCACTCGGGATACTTCTAAGTCTGCTATCACAATCACCAAACTATTCTTCTTTCACTTCACCTGAAAATGATACTCGAAAACGTCAACAATAATGTTGGTGAGCTCGTAGGTTTGACCTTAAACCCAAAAGTTGTGCCAATATTTCAACAGTGGACAATAGTGCTATATGACAGTGAATATATGCAAACAATTCAAGACATAGCATCCTACGCTAGTCAATCACCATATGTCACTTACGCACCTAAAGGGCCTACCAGCTGGAGCACTAATATTAGGGCAGGACCTCACACAAACTTGGGTAGGCGTACCCATCTGCTCCAATAATCACACAAATACTGGGTAGGCGTACCCATCCGATCCAATAATCTCACAACACTGGGTAGGCGTACCCATCTGATCCAATAATCATGCATAATATTCACATAACAGTCATAAGCACATATCTTGTCCCAAAAACAAAACCACATTTCGCACAGATCAATTCAAAACATTTCAAAACACATTTTAGTATCATTTTCCCTCAACGAAAAAACTATAAAAAGTGGGGCTACGAGAACTCATCTTAAGCAAGCCTTTAGCAACCAAAACTCAATCATACAAGCAAATGCAACGACGCCCGCACACGACCTAGTCTAGTTAATGTCCCAATTAAATCACCAATTCCCAAAACAATCTTCACGTTTGATGCATAGAGTTTAGACGGGTTGTACAATTACCCAAAACCATTTAGTGGTGTGATGGTTGATGACATAGTTCCACAATCGTATCAATCTCATTCTTCGATAATACATACTTATACTATTCAGAGAATATAGGTAAGTAATATAAATAAATATTTATAATTAATAACTATAAATATATTTTGACAAGTCCATTCGGTAAACCTTAGTCACTTCAAAATAATAATAATATGGTTAAAAATGAAACGTTTACTCATAATAAACACATTAAAGAAGTTTCGAGAAAAATTATATTTTTCCTCTTTTAGTGAATTTATTAAATAAATAAAATAATTAATAATATTTTATTATTTAAAAGTCAAAAATCATGTTTTTAGGAAAATTTCTAAGTATAAACTTTTTACGAAATTTCAACATGATCCGTACGCTTATTGGGCTTTAAGTCCCAACAAGGGTCCATTAAAACATTTATAAGTCCAAAATACGATCCAAGTCCAAAACCAAGGTCCATTTACATATATAAGTATAAACTTATATGTATAAAATAATCTGGGCCACAATAAGCCATCCCATTAAGCCACAGCTTAAATAGACTTATTGGGCCGTGAGCCTATATGCTCAAAAATTACGTATATTAAGCTTAAAAATAAGCTAGTAAGCTACGTATCGCATTTGGTTACTACCATAAGCCTCAAAAATAGTCCACAAACATACGCCATAACACAAAATAGTCAAAATCACTTTCCTAGTGATTTTGAGGAATTTTTGTGGCTTATAAGCCCAAAATAAGCCAAGAAATAGCTTAAAAATAAGCCCGAATAAGCTATACAAGCTACTAAAAAAAAGCTATCTAGCAACATATATTATTCAACCATCACAACCACAACATCAAAACTACAAAAACCCTCTTTTTCTTTTTTAACATACACGAACCAAACACCGCATTTTTTATTTATTTCGCTTCCAAAAATCGATTTTCACAACGATCAACTTGTACAACTAACATCTATGCATCAAAATAAACCCAAAAGGACAAACAAAATTTAAATTTGAAAACTTACAAGAAAATCTTTAAATTTGTAGATTTCGACACGAACCGGACAACCCAAACGTTGTTTAAATGAATACCCAAACACTAGAATCAACCCTAAATATTTATGTCTTCATGTTTTCTTGATCAAAATTCAAAAATTATAAGACTGTGTGTGTAGCTTGGTTCGGACGCACAAGAGGGAGAGAAAGAGAGATACTTTTTGTGTGTAAAAATGAACAATGTGTGTTTTTGAAATAAAAATAGGATATGTAAAGGTGCATGAATGGGACAAGATTCCTAGAAAAGGGCCTTGTGGTTCCCTTGTGGTATCAAAATCGTCCAAGGCATCCTAGGAGGTCTCGGGTCCTTTTTTTGTGTCGGGATCACTTAAAAGCTCATAAAACTCAACCGTAAAATTTACCCCAAAGTTAATTAGCATTTTTATTCACCTTAAAAATACTTTTCTATTAATTTAGAGTATTTACTTGTCATATTTACACTTTAAACCCTTAAAAACTCATTTGGACATTAACGGACGTGTCGGACTTGTTTTTTGGCATTTCTCAAAATTCATGGGTCAAACCACCCGAAATAAAAATAACGCACTAATACCTTTCAAAAGGGATTATTAATCACAATAAATCATAATTCATCATAATTCTCACAAAAATCACCACAATTCTCATAAAAATCACCACCGTCAACACGGTACAAAGCCTGAATAAACTAACAAAACTCAAATAGTCAAAGGACTATAAATGAAATATTCAGAACACAAAAGGGCAAAGGTTACAATATGGAAACCCATATATCATAAAGATGCTCATTATGAATATGGAAACCTATATATCATAAAGATGTCAACTTAATTATAGTTTTTGCACAATTACATAATTTTCTTTTCAATTTTCGTTTGGCATGAACCACCGAGTCCAGGTAATGAATAAAAGATACTAAAAAGCTTTAAATCAGCAGACTAACCTATTATGAATTCATAGTAACGAAAACCACTAATCCTCTTACTCACTAATCTTCTTCCTTTTCACGCAAGAATTTACAAACATACAACTAATTTAAGCATCACCACTATAGGTAAAATGTGTGTTTGTATATATCATTTATGCACACCTATAATGAAGAAACTACTAAAGCTTGGAAAGTTTACATACCATACGTATCTTGTTTGAACAGAGCTTGTGTACGCCTTCGATCTCTAGCAGGGAACACGTCATGCTAACATTATTGAACATGCGATGTTCGCATCAAATTAGGATGTTGAAACGGGAACCATTTGCATTTCTGGAGTGGCCAAACGCTGAGAAAGAAATACAGATAACCAATGAGTCAAATAATCATTGGCACACATTTTGAAGACCAACTTGGTGTTTTTTTCACAAAAACATACTTAGACTAACATCATAAGCAGTAAATATGTTAACTATATAGGCAGATAAGCTGCTAAAGATGCAGGCCAAATATAGTTAGCTGGTAATTTTCATGAAACACTATTACAATCCTCAATTGATAATTAAGATAATGACAACTAATTAACATATATCTAGAGGTTAAGACCCCCACACCATTGGCATTAAGTTCGATTGAGCGTCCCATTGAGCCACTGATTCTGTTGAACTGCCTATTTCCCAACCTCTCACACATTGTTACCGCCAAGTTGCTCAACATAATTAAGCATCTTAGAAAGCCTCTTATTGTGTTACTACTTTATTTTTTATTCAGGCATTTCATCGAACATTCTGTGTACATTGATTTCATCAAACATTCTGTGTACATTGAACAATCAAACCCAACCTTTTCAAACCAAAATCTTTGCAAGATGAAAAATAAAGAGTCTTGTGAAGAAGAGTTGTATACCTTTTGTAATACATTTAGTTGTAGGATTTATCACCAAATTACAAACTTGCAACCGATAGCAACATGAAAAAATCTTCACTCTAGTTTTTTTTCCAAATTAAAGACAATTTTGAAGCTTAAAAATTGATTCAAACATCAACTGGTTCTGCAAATAAAGATTGTTGCTTTAAAACACATCATGAAAGTAGTTTTTGAAAACTCAAACAGGGATATTGTCATGGGGGTGTTTGAGATTTTCTAATTTAAGATACTTATCTTTATATGTGTTTTGAAATAAGCTTACCTATATAAACAATTCCACGCTGCTTATTCAAGACAACTTAATTATCATCATAAATAATTAGATAAGCAGGTTCGATAAGCAATCCCAAACATCCTAAATTAAATCTGGTTATCTAAGAAGAATATAAGCAATTTAATACACAATCCCAAACATCACTAAGTCAAACAAACTTGAGAAATCGATTGTGCAACCCTAACTCTCACATAAACCCTAATTTTCAAAATAAAAAAGAAATTGAAATCAAAAAGCTGAAAAGCATTTCACATAATCATTACCTGAGACATGATGATGATGATGGTTATGGGATTCGAGTATCGGATGAACAAACATGAAGAGACTTGTGGGATCATTACATGTGTTTATCATGGTCTGCATTTATTAAAGGAATTCGCAAGGATGAAGTAGAGGCTATTGCAATTCTTTGAAGTTATGTATATATATGTGTGTACATGTATATACATGTATATGTACATGTATATATATACATGTATATATATACATGTATATATATACATGTATATATACATGTATATATGTATATGTATATGTATATGTATATGTATATATATATATGTATATATATATATACATATATATATATATATACATATATATATATACATATATATATATATATATATATATATATATATATATATACACGACATTACCTCACCGCCACCATCTCCATATCCACGACATTACCATCTCGATCTACCACAACCAACACCATTATCATCACCACGCAGCCACCATTGTTGTGTTAGCAGTCGACGCCACTTCGGCCTCCAACTGCACCAGCCTGTACCTACGTCCGCCAAAAACCATTTACCACCACCACTTCATACCTTATTATTCTGAGTTGGATGATTACATACTATCTTAAAAATTAATAACTAATTAATAGTGGTTGTTTGCCTAAGTTAATTATTTTCTTGATATTGGTTTATTTTATTTTGTCTCTTTCGATTCAAACAATACTACACGACCCATTAAGGGGTGTTAGTTTTGTTACCGAACCCACCTCAAAGTGGTGTTCGGTTCGGGTTAGCCGCCACAAGCCACCACAGCTGCACCTTAAGGGTGTCGGGCTTGTGACTATCATGTTCTTCTCGGTTATCTTGTGCTATATTTTTGTTGTTGTTGTTTAAACGACCGAAAACACACCAAAAGGCGTTCCTTTCTAGCGTTTTAAAGGGGCGTTTGGAACTATGTAAACAGTCCAAGAGGGCGTTTGTTTTTGCGATTTGTAGCCAAACAGAGGTATTTGGAATTGCGTTTAATAGCCCAGCAGGGGCGTTTGGGTTAACTGCTGCCATTAAGGGTGCGTTTGGGTTAACAGCAGCCAACAGAGGCGTTTGGTTCGCTGTTTAACTACCCTCTAAGGTGTGTTGGAGGAACAGCAGCCCCTCATACGGGGGCGTGCTTGGTTTCCCGATTTTGTTATTTTTATCGCTCAGCGTTCCATATAATACTGAAAATACTTGAATGTTTGTAGCATAGATTGATTAAAAAGTGAGAAAGATTGAATTTTATATATATATGGGAAACGTTATATAAACGAAAAGGGTCATGCCGAAATTTCTAAAAATTTCTATACTTAGTAATTTTCAATTAAATTTATATTATAGTAAAAACCTAATTAAATGCACAAAGTTATATGGTTTTAAGACTATTAAATTATAAATATACAATAACTTGGTGAATGACCGAAAGCTATACTTTTATAAATGAGATAACTATTTTAACTAAAACCCGTCGAGAAAACGAAATACTAAATATTAAAATATTATTTTATAAATCCCGACTAAAAGACCAAATAATAACTTTTGTAAATACTTTAAAAATGTCATTTATCTAATTCAAAACTTTAAAACGTTCGTTTATTTTTATACAAGAACTCTTTATTAAGTTAATTGGCGATTTCCGTACATGTGTCGAATTATTTCGTTTCAACTATTTTCTTACGTTTCTTATATAATACTTGCAAAGTATTATATACTTTGACTATTTTTATTTTCTCATCACTCTTCTTATCTACCGTACACGCCGTGTGTTATATACCCTTCGGCTTATTCTTTTGATTGTTTGTCTATGTCATATACTTCGAATATTTATCATCCTTGTCTTTTCTTTTCTTATATATAATACTCGCCTCACATTATATATTTTTCTTGTCTTCCATATGTAATATATACGGAATATATTACATACTTTGCTTTTACCTTTTCGATTTATTTTATCTTATTTAACCAACCACCAAACTCATATAACTTAAAATCCAAATCCTTTATCAACGTGTCGCGTTGATGTAATCATCCATCGGAAAACCCAAATACATCATCCTAAATTGGTGGGTCATAACCGTTAAGTTAAGCCGCATTTTCTTGATCGAGCCGTTCCGGTTTTCTTTATGTTTTTCCTAGTATTTGCATTTCCGCCAATTGTTCTGCATCATCAAGGTGAGTTCATAGCCTCGCATTTAAATCTTTTATGTTTTAAAAACCCGCGAGGGAGATACATGCTTGTTTTAGAAAATCGAACACAGGTGATTTTATTATGTGAACGTTGCTATGAGTGTATTGTTGTGGCCCTTCCTTCATGAACCGTCAATCACCGCTAACCGGTGAACGCTGATGCAATAATAATAGATCTATTTTGGCCTAACGACCTGTCCGGAGTGTGTTCCTTGCGAGGGCATACGGAGACATATTGTATTTAGTATTGGGAGTGTTATCACTCCGGGTTGGGCACAGTTAAGGTTCGGTTCGTGGCTCTAGCATCGTTGTGATTGTTCTATGAACTAAATGTTTTGCTATGCTTGTGTTCAAAATGATTGTTTATAAACTCTATGGATTCACTCAACATTTTTGTTGACGTTTTAGCATGTTTATCTCAGGTATATGCTTGCTAGCTTGGATGGGATGGAATGCGGATATCGAAGGACGTGGACTTGGTGAACTTTGCACATATGATAAAATGTTTTCTTTTAAAGAAACTTAAACATGTTGTGGATTATTTTGAAATGAGTTTTTATAAAGTTATTGGGACCTTGTAACTCTGATCTTTTTAATAAAAATTGAATGTCGTTTACCGTGACTCGTGAGCTTATATTATGAAGTAGCACCCCAATGTTGTATTCTGCTGCGTTGTAAATTTGAGGGTGTTACAGATTGGTATCAGAGCACGAGTCATAGCGAACTAGGTCGTTTTTCAAAACCTGGACTATGACTGTTTTCGAAAAAATTTCACGAGTCGTTCACCGATGTCCGATATCCGCGCGCCCAATCCTTCCCGATCCTTTATGTGCTTGTTGCTAAGCCTTTGTTTGTATACTTTATACCAAGCGTGCGGTATAAAAAGTAATTATATATGTATGTGTATATATATACACGATATCCGTTCTACGTCGGACCGCTATGTATACATATGCCTTTCGATTATCGTTACACGCGTACATTCGAGTTGTACTATTGATATTATGTAATGGGGTCACCATTATGATATGATTTGATAAATTTCGTATATGTGCAATATATACATATATACATTGCAATATTATGTAGATTTGAGGCTTGGTTAGATTTTTGTTGTGTTTCGAGCCGCGATTAAGGAATCAAATAGCTAAGGAACGAAGGAACGAGGCGAAACTATTTATTTTCGTAACTAATTGATATTATGTAATGGTGTCACCATTATGAATGACTTGATAATTTTCGTACATGTGCAATATACATACAAATATAAATATATACATACATATATAGATAATTATATAATATATATATATATATATAATTATATATATATATATAACTAATATGATTGTGTGGTGTATATATAAATATATATTTTTTAATAAGTTTAAAAATAAATATATATATATATATATATATATATATATATATATATATATATATATGTATATATATATATATATATATATATATATATGTATATATATATATACATATACATATATATATATACATATATATATATATATACAATACAATATTATATGGATTTGTGGCTAGGTTAGATTTTTGGTTGTGTTTTGAGTCGCGACTAAGGAACAAAGGAACAAGGCGAAACTATTTCTTCTCCGATATTGCTTGGTATAGCATGGTGAGTAAATCCTATTAATAGTATAATCTATGTTTTCGCGATTTAATTCGTTATTGATAAATGCTTGTGATGAAATCCGTCGAGAACTTGCGTAGATTAGATTGAAAGCGTTATTGGGAAAAATTAAACAATTTGAATATTGCGTATAGGTAAGTGTAAACTTGATAATGGGTCAAAAATGAAAGTCCAATATTTCTTTAAAAATAAAATAAGTATCAGCAAAATTCTTGTAAGGGTGTTTTGGTCATTTTCTATCGAGATTCAAATCTCAACTAAAACTAAAAAGTTGCTCGAAACAATGTCTTACATAAAATCTCTTTAGAGTCCGAGTCACGAAAATGGAATATAATGGGTCAGTTTTGAGAAAACATACATATATGTTTATTAAAAATCAAACGTTGAATTTTAAAAGTCAATTGGGCTATTTTGAGTCTTACTAGATAATTAATAAACTCTCATTATTCTTACTATATACGTTTATGGTGTATAAGAAATGGATGTTAATAAAATATGACACAAGTGTCGAGATTTTAAATCTAATAGTTATATCGATTATGATAATCCGATAACCGGACATACTAAAAATAGTAACTTCCTCGAAATGGTAACTTTCCAAAAACAACAACTTTCTAAAGTTAGAAACTTGACAGGAATAGAAAGTCTTCAATGATGTAACTTAATCTACGTACGTAAAAATGATCGCTTTTACAACACGTTAAGTGATATTAAACGGAACGCGCAAGTGGATTTCTCATCGCATGCATATTTATATTATTTTTATCAAGGATATATAAGATATATATCTAATGTTACGAAGTACGTATCGTTCGATCATACTATATTACTTCTCTATTTACGCGACACTACTATAGGTCGTGGTCGAGCACATTGAATAGACGCCTCACTGCTTTAGAGAGAAGCATCTTGACTCCTAGTGTGGACAATTCCAGTTATCGAATATATCGTTCGTTTACCTCATTCGATTGCATCGATTCTTGACTCACTACTCCTTGTACTTGTCATGATCCTTAATCCCAACCACCTTAATATCTTTTTATGAACAAATTATACCAGAGATATACAATAATTTATAAAATGTTTTATCAAATTAAATGCCATTTGCGTCGATTTTTACAAGACAAAGCAAAAATGTGTTTCTCAAAAATGGATGAACAATAGTTGACGTTTTTCTCAAAAAAACTTATTTTCATATAGTCAAAAACTTTCCATCATCATAAATGAGGTTGTAATAATCGTAATCATATATAGTGTGTCGGACGGATGTGTCGTCGCTTGGTCCTCAATTATGCATAGCCTAGCTAACTATGCATAATTCAGGAAGAGCCACGCTATGTCGGATGTGTCGTTGCTTGGTCCTCAATTATGCATAGCCTAGCTAACTATGCATAATTTAGGAAGAGCTACGCCGTGTCAGACTAATCGTCGCCCTTAAACTGGTGGTTTTGGTTAATTGTTTTTGTGAGAACACTTCCAAATGGTGGATCCTTACGCAAGTAATCCTATTCGATTTGATTCCGTATAAACAAGTTCGAATTCTCTTGCGTTCATTGAAATCTTTCCTTTCGGTTGGTGTTGACTTAGAAAATCATCTTCACCGAATAATTCCGGAAAATACTTTTGTGTGTCATGTGTAGCGTGTGGATCCCATCTAAAACACCATGTTGGTGATGAAATACCAAGAAATCTGATACCGACACTGAGAAGAAATTTTAACAAGATCAGAAGACTGCCAAAGTGGATAAAAGCCGAGTACGAGTAACTCCGAGACTAATGAAGAAGACTTCTCCTACATCAAATGCACCTTACATTATTTTTATCTCATTCTTTCGATATGTCGTTTGACGTTCGTAGCGAAATAATTTCTCTTACGTTAACCCGTAATCGTGAATAAGACTTCTTCCCCCGAAACGTATGTGTTCGGTCAGCTAATGTTATGGATAAATCCCACACAAGCTCGAGTTGTGAATTCGAGGTGTTTGATTTGTTCCTGTTCTGCCTTGTGAACTCGAATACCAATGTAGAGTCATACAAGGACGGCTCAAAAGGAGAGCTTTCGGCATGAGAGCCAAGCACAATGTTCGGATCCTACCGAATCATAGTGATGTCGTTCGTCATCACTTTCCGTAGGGAATAAAACGGTATGCGATGGACAGTTGGAGTTTGCCGACTTCGTGGCGGTAGATAAAAGACAATCCCGTTTGCCATCTTCGTTTATTCAGTTGAGGAATCCTTGTGCTTGACTCGATCCCCTTTGATCGTCGATGGTCAACGGCGGATAGCCATAGTAGAAAATTATGTGCAAAACTTTTGCTTGCTATGTGTTTGTGTGTTATATGATTTCTAGTCGGGTGGTCGTACCTATGTGCGAGCTCGAGACTTCATTATTATATGACGTCGGATCGGCAGGGTACGCCTACCCTTGCGCTCGTTGAAAAAGACGAGACATTTTTATGGTGCTCGCAAAATAAGTCGAGACGATTTAAGGACACACGGAGCGGTCGTGTTTGGTGTGCGAGCTAGAAGTGGTCCCTGCAGGTGGCAACCAAGCCGGTGACGATCGTGCTTGGGGCACCGTGAAGAATGCACAGAGTTTGATAATATAAGCAAACTTGACCATTTGATAGGGTATGGATCCATGGCTATAAAGCCCGTGAGCACCCTGTAATGTTAATAATCTTTTTGGGTATGTATCCATGGCTATAAGGCCCGTGAGCACCCTGTTATGTTAAAAATCTCTTTTTGGGTATGTATCCATGGCTATAAAGCCCGTGAGCACCCTGTGATGTTAAAAATCTCTTTTGGGGTATGGATCCGCGTGTGAGCACCCTACAATGATAAAAATCTTTTTGGATATGCATCTATGGCTATCAAGCCCGTGAACATCCTGTAACTTTAAAAAAATTTCTTTGGCTGGACTTAGCCAGAATTA
>BQNB010000843.1:105702-154742 GCA_026074375.1 Tanacetum coccineum
AGAGAGAAAAAGCTTTCTAGTAAGAGAAAATATAACATGTAAAATGAAATAACTAACCACCTCTTCCAACACATGGAAGAGGCTTAAATAGTTGTTACATAAACCGGCCAAGGGCCTTGGTAGTGGGCTTACACACGGGCTTTAATACCCGGCCCAATACCGAATGTCATAAGATTAACTATAGACTATGAGCTATAATAAATGGTAAAATACACGGGGTGACCGAGTCTTTTTCTAGTATTCTATCATAAGCTTGGCAAGGATACACATCTCTACCACTAAAGCCAAGGAGTAACAATTTTATAAAGGTAAATATGGTTTTTTATATGGAAAGGCGTATGGTTGATCAATCTACAATCTTTCACCAGAAGTACCACTCCAATAAGGCAGCCGAAGCACAACATGGCCGTAACGACAGAATAGACATGTGTGTTCGATCACATCCCCATTCGAATTTAACCAACGGTTAGGATGAAGAATGATATATGGTAGGAACCTTCTAACTTTCACCAAAAGTCATAAACCAACGAGGCAGCTAAGACATGCATACATGGCCCTAACGACAAAATAGACATGCACGCTCGAACAAGTTCTCATTCGCGTAAAACCAACGGCTAATCATTAGGTGATGGGGAAGTAAATTGTTGTTAAATAAAAATCAAGAAACAAATAGATTAAGACTTAAGATACAAGTTGCTAGACACTTTTTCCCGACAGTTACCATGATAAAGACACAACTATTTACAATGTCTTGATCATAGATAAAAAACAACAACCTAAATTGGCGTTCCCGTAACTATTAACTTTCCAATCATCCCAAAACTTTATATACTCTATAAGGTAAGTAGCGATATTTTCCACTTTGTACAATACTTTACATCGTTGATTTTTTAGACGTATCAATGAATAATCAACCCTTCGTGTAATTCCTTCGGTAATGCTCTTTGCGAAATGATTATCTTCAAACTTTCTTTCTCTTTTTGTATTTTTCCATTTTTTTTATTTTTTTTGCTAACTATGCTTCAAATCTCGGTGTAGTTTCACCATCTTCACGATCATAATAATTTTGGATAATTTCTTCGATAGTTCCTTCGTTCTTCAGATTCACCAATAATTGTGACGGTAGTAAAATCACATGAGTTTTGACTACTAATATACATTCTCATTTGCAATGTGCAAACTTCCAACCCACACCAAAGATAGAAAATGACACAAGACCGGTAAATACAAACTTTACACTTTAAGCAACTAGCAAAACTAATAAATTAAACTTAATCTAAACATGGTAGGTAAAGTGTAAGGGTGTAATGAAACACATAGTGTGTAAATTCCTAAAGGACTGGCCTGCGGGTTGTTCTATGGATCTTCACTTTAAAGTTGAGAGTAGTAAGGGATTAAAAATGGGAGGTTAACTAACTAGTGTAGTTAGTTAATAAGCAACATGTAAAGGCGATTTGGGTGTAATCCTAAAATTTACCAATTTAAACAAGTTACTCCAATTAAATCCATAATACTCATTATTGTGGTCTCGAATAGATATACCAAGCCAAGTTCTAAAGTCTACTACATCACCGGCACACTCATATTTTGTGGAATTTAGGTAAACATTTGGAAACGGAAAGGTTAAATCCTCACAATATCTAACCAAGGTTAGTGTGTGCGGGTTATGTATCAAGTAATTTCTTCACAAAGTAATGCTTGAATTTTTAAAATTTGAGCTAATTTAAGCATTTTAAAATCATTTTTAAAATTGAAGAAATAGGAACAAGTAAAAATTCTAATTCCATCCCCGTCACTTGAATTATACAACGTCCTCGTGTATTATATAAAACAATAAATACGGGAATTAAAAATAGATTAGAATGAGAAACTCCCCCCTATATTTGCTCGGTAGATTTCTCCAAAGTACTTTTATGAGCAAGATTGTGTTGAATAAAGCCGCCTTAAGTTTCAAGACTCCCAACACTTTAAGATTTCCAGACAATTTTAAATTCTCACAACCAATAATTCGTCGATATTTCTTTCTCTAAGGTCCTGTGGACGGAGAAAATATAGGAAGAACATGTGTATTCCTATCTTGGTACCTACGGTTAATTTAAACTAAACTAAACAAACTAAATACGAGTCAGTCTTGTAGATACGGCGTATCAGGTTAGTGAATACGCCTTATTCAAAATATAACAATAATGTTTTTAAAGTGTAGTAAAATTAAAGACTGATAACGTCCAGACGATCAATATGCCGTATGGTATGGAGCAGATACGCCGTATTGATGTCTGGGAGGACAGACTCGATAACAAAATTAAATAACAATCCGGGTTGTCTCCCGGTAAGCACTTTTGTTTACAGCGAAGTCTTTAAGTTAGACTTTTCTTCAGCTTCCACTCATTTGAAATCATCTCTCATTCCCATTCTTGCATTTAGTGTGAATATCCTGCTTGGTTCCGTAACTTATTCATGAAATATGGTGCTGAACTTACAGCCAGGCTTGATTCTATCACATACAAACAAAACCCAAAAACGCATAATCATGATATATATAATTAAAAAAAATATGGGAACATGTTAATAGTTAGATACATCAAGACACAAAAATCGATGACGAATACTAATAAATGTACATATATAGAAAAGATAAAGTAAGGAGGGATCATGGGTCCTGGCCTGCTGTGGGTCTTTGCTGAGCTGCGAAGGTGCTGGCAAGACATAAAAAATACCAAACAAACATATATGCAATATAATTAAGCATATTTTAGTATTTTATAGTCCAATTAATAGTGTTTTCCCGGGTTATAAATGATTGTGTGTATTTAGCACTCATCACATACATGGCCGAACAGACGGAAAGGACATGCATGTTCTAATGAATCCCCATTCCAGTAAAACAATGCTAATCAAAGGTGATAAGGGAAGTACATTAGTTGTTAAATAAAAATCAAAAAACAAATAGATTAAGACTTAAGATACAAGTTGCTAGACACTTTTTCTCGACCGTTACCATGATTAAGACACAACTATTTACAATGTCTTGATCATTGATCAAAAACAACAACCAAAGGGAATTCTCGTAACGGTCAACTTCCCAATCATCCTAAAACTTTACATACTTTACAAGGTAAGTGGCGATATCTACCACTTTGTACAATACTTTACAATCGTTGATTTTTAGAGACGTATCAACAAATATTGATACCTTCTGTAATTCCTTCGGTAAATTTCCTTTGCGAAAAAACGCTTATCTTCAAACTTTCTTCCTTTTTTGTAGTTTCTCTTTTTTTAGTTTTTTTACCTAACTATGCTCAAATCTCGGTTATGTTTTCACAACATCACGATCATAATAATTCCGGAATTTCTTGGTAATTCTTCGTTCTTCGGGTTTCACCAATAATTATGACGGTAGTAAAATCACATGAGTTTTGACTACTATTATACATTCCCATTTGCAATGTGCAAATTTCCCAAAGGTATCTAGGTTACCTGCTAGTTAACACGATCAATAAACCATTGGCAATATCTAATTAACTAGTTAAGCCCAAAGCGTATCCTATATACAGACTTAGAAAGACAATATTTATGTAACTATGATTCTAGATGTATAAATCACTATATGGAGAGCTATCCCAGACTCTAGATATACTTGGTCCACTTCACTAGATCCAGTTGAATGATAGGTCGCATACAAAAGCGCGATAAACAGTATATAAATTGATAAAAAAAATAAGCACTCAACGATAAATCAAGAAATCAAGATAAACAAATACAACAATCAATCTTCATAAAATGGCTAATACCTGTATAAACCCCGTAATTAAGGTCCACTACTTAATTTAAATTCCGATTCATAATAATGGCAATGACCGTCAATCATCCGAGTATCTCGGCAGCCAGGAGCCTAAAATGCTCAGCCAATTGAGCTATAAATTGCCCACCAGAAATATGCGCCCTATTCTTCCTCCCAGTGGCAAACCTCCTCAAATATCAGGCTAACAAGTAAGGGATGTTGACTGATCCAACCTCCAGCCCTCTCAAGTAAAACAAATTAGTCACGCTCACATTCTCAGGTGCCTGACTAGTAAACACTACTACACCAGCCTCATCATGGTGCTCCATCACCATCCTAGCAAACAATCCGTCCCTTAGAAGCTCGGGTATAACAACCCGTAATTTTCCAGTATTTCATCAATGTAATATCTACTTACTATGTTAAGTACTACTTTTTCACGGGAATAAAATTTTCATTTCATTCCATTCCATTACGTATCATAGTTTACATTTCTAAAGTA
The DNA here is from genome assembly GCA_026074375.1 of Tanacetum coccineum. Lineage (NCBI taxonomy): Eukaryota > Viridiplantae > Streptophyta > Magnoliopsida > Asterales > Asteraceae > Tanacetum > Tanacetum coccineum. The sequence continues at coordinate 109,986 of BQNB010000843.1, forward strand.
AACGAGCTCACGCAACGACCTATGCCTATTTCTATCTATGTTTACATCAAGCAAACATCATAACATGTCAAGTCAATAATCTATTATCCTCTATAACATGTACGTTATCTATTTAATAAAGTTTTCACGACAATATAATCAAATGAACATAAACCGTTAACGTTTATGCCTAAACCCTAATTTTGGGTAATGTAAACATTCAAGATGAATGTACAAGTAATCAAAGCACATGTACAAGTAATATAACATCTCATTTGAATATGAATTCCCTCTAAAATAAAGTACAAGTCTTATAAAGCATAATGCATAAGCCATTAATGCACGACATTCAAAATAGCCATTTTACCTCCGCTTTCCTAAGGAATCTTGTACAAACTATTAAGTACAATATACAAGAAAGCAATGCTCAACTTTTTAACAACATTTCCCTCTATTCCAATCATTTGAACACGTTTTCAACTCAAAACCCTAATTCAAACCAAGAAACCCTAAAACCGAGCTAGTTTCTAAACCATGACCCATTTCTTCGTTTTTACCCATTATTAACCTAAACCATTAATCAAATTAAGTTATAAACACTTAATTACAACATTACATTTCATAATCTATCCTCATTACTCCATTGTACACGAAATTTGAACCAAAAACCCTAACCCGAGCAAGTTTGAACTCTATACTCATTTTCCCTCCTTTTTACCTATTTTGAAAACCAACCAAGCACCCCACACGAACACCTCCATGACTTACCATACTTCTGCCCACTAGCTGCTTACAAGCACCTCACTAGTCATTCCTTGCCACTCAGGAGGCCTTGTCCACCATCCTTTCTTTCTCTTATATGCCGCGCATTCACAAGACCAAACAACACCTCAAGGCCAGGTTTTTTCTACTTCAGCTGTGACAACAAAATACACCACACAAACCCTTTACCTTGATCCTATGACTCACCAAGTACCTATCCTCATCACTACACCTTGTTCTCCAAGCCTTGCACCTTCTCTTGACACCCTTATTCATTTCAAATCACACCAACACCTCTTCTTCTATAACCATCAATGGCGGAAAATCTCTAATCAAGGAAGTTACAAGAAGCCCCAATAGTAGTAATCAAGAGAAGTAAACAAGTCTTGAAGCCCCAGGGAAGTTATCTTAGACGTACGAAAGCAAAAGTCCCTATTTCGACCCATTTTCAATCATTTAGCTCGAAACCAGGTTCCATAAACTCTCCTACTGTTCTATAACTCTTATAATGTTCATATGATCCTAAATATACTCTTGTTACAAGCTTTTAACTTACAAATCATTCGTTCTTGACTTTTGATCCAAACCGAGCTCATGAAACCCTAATTTCGTGTTTTTCTTAAATCTATAAGCTAAAATGGGCTAAAATGGTAAACTGAAGTTATAAGATATTCTAATAAGCTTATCTAACATTATAATAACCACTTTATCAAGTCTTGAAGGAATTTGAATTAAAAACCTACGCGTTTTCGTTTTAAAACCCTAATTCGACCCGTTTTGATTTCTGGCTTAACGAATTGTTATTTTAAACTTTCATTACGTTAAACCTTCATATTTTAGTTTATTCTAATAAGCTATAACCTACAAATATCTTTTGGAGTGTTAAAATAAGCTTGCATGGCCATTCGGACTAGTTTTGTAAATATTATCCATGCAAGGGGTATATATTGTAACTTTCTGAAACTTATAACTAAAGGGCCTGAAAATGTCATTTTATTAAAGTTATAACTATAGGGGTCTATTATGTCACTTTCCAAAGTAAAAGGTTTACTTTGTACATCTTTTAAACTAGAAGGACTAAACTCGTAAAAGTTTATAATCCAAGGGTATATTTTGCCATTTTTCATTTTTAAGGGTCTTAAATGTAACATTTTGAAAAAGTATATAAATGTGTTCAAAACCTTATTAGACGTAACTTTAATTAACGCTTGACGTGCTTATCATTTTCAGTTATCGAATAAAACGCTTAAAACCGATTATGTTATAATTATTATATAATTCATCATCAATGTGCTTTTAAAAATCCTGTCCCGAATCTATATCATACCACAATACTAGGGAGCTTCATATTAAGGGGTTTCATCTTGGTATTATGTTCTGACTGAGTTGTTGGGTTTACGATTTAAAGTGCCTTAGCTCCTCAAACGTTTACTGAATGACCTCTGAATTATGATGGCCTGAACGGTGATCAAACTCATAACAATATTAAACTATTAAAACCAAAGTTCTAGAGTACAATCTTCCTAAGACTTGACATATTTACTCAGGTGGCATGTGACGAAGCCGTTACTTTCATTCCATATACCTTTGCTATCAATCAAATTTCCCTATACTGTTAAGGTGAGTTCATAGCCTCGCATTTCAATATTTTAAATATTTCATAAACCCGCGAGGGAGATACATGCTATAAACCATGAATGCAATTATTTTTGTATGTTATCCTGATTTATTATTGCCTAAGTAACTATTTTGCCTTTACGTCCCCAATATCATGAATCGTTAATTACTCTACGGAGTGAGCGCGAATGTTGTGAATATATCTATTTGGGATTGGCCTCCCCCTTGGTGTACCTAGTTATACCGGTAACCAATTGCACACCATTAGAATATAACTGCGGGTGTTTTGGAAAAGGCACCCATTGGGGCTATAACGTATCAAATATATCATAAGGCTTCGGATTCATGAGCTAATGACAATAATATTTGTTTTATAACGGGTGTATAAATATCGAATTTGCATTCAAATTATTTAACTTAAACCTATGAATATCACTCAACCTTTATGTTGACTTTTTAGCATGTTTTCCATCCCAAGTTTTAAAACAATTAAAAGTGGACTAATGAAAAACTCAACCTGATGCTTATCTTCTAAAAGCTTCACAACAGTCCTCACAAATGACAATCACAAATCTAACGCAGAACAAGAATAATTCGTGTTACTAACGATCGCTATTAAGCAGAAAGCTTAATATACATATAACATTCATATGATGGATGTCTAAGATTTCTATTAACCAAACACCCATGGGTCACGCTTGACTCTAGTACCCAACTTAAACCACTTTACTTAGACAAGTTTCACTACTCGTACACCATTCGTCCTAAAACTGCATAATTTTAACGTGACTTAAACGCACATCAAACCCTTATCAAAAAGACCTTCATGAATTCAAACCAAAAATGTATCTATTGTTCATGTAATTAGTATATTAACTACCTTGAGACTCCCAAGTCTGTCAATTACATACACAAGTACTCCTAAGAAAATCAAACTCCAAAACAGTCCCAATTCGGGTCTGATTGCGCACTAAAAAGTTTAAGCTTAAAAATCATACTTAGACTTCGAATTAATTAATTTACTTTAGGGGATTTTTAATATACATATAAGACTTAACTACTGTATAAGGGCTAACTCTAAACAAATTTTAAATATGGTTTTACTTCTCATAACTTGACCTAAATCTGACATAAAAATACAGCCTTGACAACGAATCTTGTTTGAATTATTTTATATACCTTCCACTCACTTTTAATTCATGAAACCTATGGGGTTTGAAAGTAGACTCTCTGATAGACATAATTTTAGGGCTTTTGAAAATCATTAAAAAGCAATTCGGAAGAATCAGGTTATGACTCTTCGCAAGATGACCCTTCCAAACTGCCAACAATTTAACTCCGATAATTACTAACCCTAAACTCCTAATTAACCACATGATTAACTTCATTAACGAATATAAAAACATTTTAAAAGAATAAAAACCCAAAATTTACAGATCATACATAAACATAATCCATCATATTAATTATTAAACATGTGTTATTAATTAGAATATAACAAAATTGACAAATTATAATAATGAAATGAACATACATTAGAAAATTTACCTTAGAATAGACCCTAAATTTTTTTATTTCCTCTTGTTCCTTTCCCTCTCTTGAATTCGGTCGCAGGTATTATGGGGAGTGTTGTTTGTGTCTTTGATTTTGTATTTATACCCACTAGATAGTATTTTAGAATAAATTCTTTTTTTTACAATTTTTCCCAAGTCAAACTCTCTTTTTTTTATATATAAAATTCGGATTTTAAGTCTCATGCCAAAAAAAATATATATATTTTATTAATTAATTAATTAATTATCTTTATACCTTAAGTTTTATAAAAACCTAAGATAATTTGTTAAACCATTTTGCTTGAAAGCTACATTCTAAAAATAACTTTTCATTTCCAAATTTACTTTCTAAAAAATAGAAAGATTCTTCAGAAAAACTCTTATTGTTTTAACAAACTCAGTCTTTCACAATCGAACACACTTCTCATTTTAATCCATCACCTAGAGATCCACGTATTAACCAAACCAATTCTCTCAAAATACCCAATCAATTCCATTATCACTATAAGTTGGTTAAGATGAAATTTCTTCCTCCATCAAAATAATTCATTCACTTACATAAACTCTAACCCTAAACTTGTCTTAAAATTACTAACACAAAGTAATTACATATACGTAATAATACTTTACACATTTAACACGAAAAATGCTAAATCTCATAATCATTTCCTTGTCACTCAAAAGCCGAACGAAAATGAACTCAACCAACTTCATCACCATTCCAATCTCATTGAGATGATCACACTCAATAGATTGATTACCAATACCTCATAAACACATATAAACACACATAAACACATCAAATCACATAAACCATACATTACAACAGGCACCTAAGTCAACACTAACGGTTTGACTAACCTGCTCAAGTCATGGTTGTCACAGTATCCCCTTCCTTTAAGAAAATCCTGTCCCGAGATAAAACTAGAAGGTTCAACGCTATCATACCAAACAAATAAAACAAGGAGTACATATCTTTTAAGTAGTCTCCTATACCCATGTAAAACTCAAAAGTTACACATTGAATTCCATCCAATTTACAACCAATACATTCCATTATTCTTTACCCTCCCTTAACCTCATTTGAATCCTTGCGTTCCCAAGTAAGCTTAGGACCACGCTCGAATCCCAACGAACTTTCACTAAATGCTATCAAACTATACTTTTACTCATGGTACCTCTTCGTTCCACACCAATCCAACGGTTCCTTGACAAAACAAAGAGTCTTTGTCCAACCATTAATCTTATCTAACTTCTACAATAACCGAATACCAACATCTAGTAGACGATTGCTTTACCCCCACAAGGGTGAATTAGCAACACAACAACCCCAAAACGAAAAGAAACTTCCACTACATGTAACTCGTTCTCATCCGAGAAAACTTATCAAACTCCTTAATTAAATGTGTAACAACTTGTTTTAAATCTAAAACCTCGCAAGCTCATCAAACAAGAACTGTCTGAAATAAGATTATAAGATGTTACAAAGCCAACGATCCTAAAGAATCCAAGCAATATTCAGGTTTATCTCAAACTTTCACACCTCCCAAACCAATTTTTTGATACTTCAAGCACATAAGACAGAAATTCTCAAACCGTAACTGAAAGCCCCAATATATCCAAACGATCACAACTGTATTCCTACCTAACTAACTCTGTTTCAAACATTTCTTTCTTTCCAAACGTAATACACCCCTCGTCTAAGTGAGACCTCAACCACCCATAACCTCCCCCACATTATTCCAAAGTTTCCCACTACCAACCAGAAGCTAACTCTTTTCAAACAATTTGGCTGCCTCAAGCCTGTTCCTGTATTTACCACAATCTGTTGGTTTTTTTCTTTACCAAATTCGATCTCATTCAACTCACTCTTCACTCATCCAGTTACGCCCAAAAACTGATAACCTACATTCCTTTCCATACCATGCTTCAAATGAAGACATCCATACTCGAATGATAATCCCCACCTTAGGGAAAAACTCATCTCACGAAAGTGAGTATTCCCATTTTCCTCTAAAATCTACCCTACTTGTCCTGAGCATAGCTAGAAATAGGTGACTATAGATCAGTCCATTGACTAGACCCGAATCGCATCATGTCTAGTACTCACACTTGGTAACTTGACAACAATATCCTTAGTTATCCTTCCCCACTTATACTTGGGTAACTCAAGTTGTAGCAACAATCCTGCAGACCCTTGATACTCGACCATCGATTAGTTAACCTAAAACCACACAACATCATATCCGCTCCAGGATGGAAAGAATACTTTGTCTTCATACGCCTCTTCAATATCCAAGGTCCTTACAATCTCTCCAAATGGAGTCTGAGCCTTGTCTAACCAATATGAAACCACAACTCATCACTTTTCACACTCACGTTTGTCCAAGCCACCAACATCTTTATGTTACGGTGCGTTCTTTTGCTTTGGACAACTTTATCTTATCTCACCAACATCCTTTTCCTCAAACCTAATCGATAGGGGATCATCGTACATCTATCTCGAACTCATTCTTGGCTTCACTCCTTCTTCCTACTCTACAGTACAACATCTACATTTGCCTTTCCCAGATGGTACTTGGCCTCGAAATCAAACTCACTAAATAACTCATCCATCATCTTTTTCGTCATGTCTCAATTCCTGTTACCGATTTGAAAAGTGTGTTGGAGACATTCATTGATCCGTATAGAATTACATCAGACATTCTCGGTTCACTTTAAATGCCTCTAACATTATAAGCAAAATAACCTAACCAAGTGATAGCCATGCAATCCTTCATAAGAACCTTCAGTTGTCACGACGTACAAGCAATCACCTTATCCCTTTTTCCAAGCATGCTTCTAAATCCTTACTTAGCGAGTCCATAATAAACTACATAATCGTGTGTCCTTCCGGCAAAGCCAAGATCGGCTCTTAACCATATTGATTTCCTTCCGCATACTAAGATAACTTCCTCTTTGTCCGCTTCCGACTTGTTGGAAACCTTCACGTATATCTTTTCTTCCTTCAGTGACTCCACGATCATCTCACTGTGCGACTCGTACTCCTCCTTAGAACTATCGGTCGTTTAAAATATCATCGTATATCAATCGTTTATCTAGCTTGTCTATAAACGGCCATAGCATACCCGGATCAATTAACTCTAGAAAACCGATGGTGCATTGGTTAATACCAAGAAGGTATAGTCGTAAACTTCACGTGTCCATACGCATCCCAAAAGATAGACTTACTAACGTCATCCCCGCGTGCCCCTCTATTGGTGACATCACCATACGAATTTTCTATCTCACTCTTTCTCAACTCCTTCATGCACATCCTAAACTACCCCACTTCGTTCTCAACATACAATACGAACGCTTCCCTCTACAATTACATTCGTAACCAACCCTCACCTGGCAACCCCTCAATGCATTCCACACCCTTAGCCTTTCGTAAAAAATACAGACGACATACGAGCCTTCGCAAATTCTCATCCGCTTTCTTGTACTATTTTCATACGAAATCCTATCTAAAGTAGCTGAGTGTAAAACCCTCAAAATCAAGAAACACTTTGAGAATCTCACATACTACTAAATACTACTAAATTTCAACACATATGCTTTGTACTACCTACAGAGACCTCGCAACCTCTTTAGTTCGTTTCCTCACGAACCTTAACACTCTCTAAATACAAGGCATTTCTTTATCTACCTTCTCGTGGCTATACACTCAAGCCTTATGTCTCAACAACCCATAATCTCTCCTACTACTAATACACTCAACACTCTCAGTAAACTAAGAGGTACTACATCAAAAGTAAAAGAGAAATCTCTAATTTCCAACTGTGGATCGCGAAATTCCATTCGCTTCTCTACTATTAATCAGCACCAGCCCAAAGATACGGTCCTAACATCAACGCTATCCACCCACCAGAGGAAAATTTCAAACTTCACATGCACCAATTGGTATGAGAATCCTAAAAATCACAAATCCAAAAGAATAAACAACCGAATATAAACATCGACATAACGAACTGAACCTCAGACACTAACAAAAACGCATCATACATGCTAGAAACACCCATGGAATCTTACTACGTAAACCGTTACCCATTAATTAAATATAAGAACCTTTTGTTCCAATACCTACTTTTTACCTCAAGAAACTTTCCTATAACCTTATACCAATCATTTTAAAACAATAGAATCACCATTAGTAATAATGCCTATAATTTTAATGTAAAAATAAATTTAAATAAAATTTTCAGTAAACTTACTTTAAGTATGATTTTTATAAAAGTAAATCAAAAGATGGTAAAAACAAATGTGTATGCATTTAATGTTCTATAATTTATTTTCGAAAGAAGTTTTTTAAACCAGCCTAAAACGATATGATACGCCACAACAAAAGTTACTTATGAAAATGAAATTATACTCTCACAAAAGACATCATTGAGAGCAAAATAGACTCCCAAAAATACTATAAGGATTCCAATACAAAAATTTAATTTCTGAAAACGAACATCGACAAACACTGTGCAATCCAAACAAACCACGAGAACTCAACCATAGCCAACGTTTCTTAGAACCAAACCACAAAGTAAGTCACCTTTATGACAAAGGAAAAACAATCAAAGCGCCGAACAGAGAACATAAACCCAACCAGTTCTATGATAACACCTAAAAAAACAACACGAGCTTTTGGATATCTCAACGAACAACGAGCTAACGAACCAACATAAGAATCCGCGACATAAACAATTGCCACCATGTAATCCGATGTATCCACCAAACGATAATAAAGGACCTTTACATCTACGCAACCTAACGAAATATAATCGCCCAATCAGTTAAGAGAGGAATTCTCTAACCATACAACCATCCTCGATAGGATCTCAATCTACATCTAACACTACCATCTACACCTCCAGTACTTACAGTACTTACGATAATAGATACAACAACACATGATTAATGCAATCAAAGTCACAAGTCCATGTGTGTGTTCCCTTTATAATTATGTTCGCGACCATAATTATAATTGCACCTTTTTCACACGTATACTTACTTCCAAGACCACACATCTCAATGATAACACACATCTACCACATACCAATTAAAATGAATAAACCAAATATAACTCCAACATGATAATCCATCAACGAACCATAAAATCCTAATGCGACCAAAACGAAAACCGAATCACGCTTCGAGACATAAACTATAAAAGCAATCCTCGATTATAGCAAAGCATCGAGGTAGAAAACGAAATAAACTTACGTTGGGCCTCGCTTGGGTTTTATTTCTCTCTCTCAAAAGTCACCCAACTCCGCGGGTCCAGTGAGGAAACAATTCCCAACGGATATCCCTAGGTAAGGAGCAAGACATGACTAAAATAATAACAAAGGGGTATATATTATTAGATCCCCATAATGAAAAAGTATATATTTCATATTATATAGTAGTAATTTAAAATAGAAAGAATTTCAAAGCTTTTAGGTAGCGAAAACATACGGTATATACGTACACAAACACTTATGCCCTAAAATGCAACTATATGAGGGACCCTTAAGCTATAATCTATGCTCAACCACCTAGTTCTCTATAACCATAAGCTCTGATACCAATCTGTCACACCCCACTAAGGCGGAAACACGAGCCGTAACATCATGGATATCATCACAACACAATGGTGTCAACAATAGAGAAACACTAAATGCATAACTAAGGAATAAAGAGACAATTTGTCATGACAATACCGAAAACCAAAAGAACGACATCTTGTATTAATGAAAAAAGGTCTCACCAATACAAGAACAATATCTCACAAACCTAATAAAATCAAATAACATTCGCCAAAATCCATGCAACAAACATAAGCAAACTCAGGAGTGAACTCCAAATGCAATCCTAGGGGTCCGTCTAAAGCCACTTCTGATTGAGTCTCATAACCCCAATATTCTCAATAGAAGCTACCTGAAAAGATGCTTAAATATGTCAAACACAATGGTAGTGTGAGAGTCATAGTGTTTAAGACACACCAAACAAACCTTAAATCCAATTAAATCATTATCTGTGAAAATTGAAAACACATCAGACAATAAGACGACCCACCAATAAGCAATCATGTAAACCAAATCAAATCCAATCCAAAACCAATACCATTACTAAATATTACGAACTTCTCTATCGCTAGAACTACTCCAATTTATCACTAAGCCATGAAGCATACCACAAATCCACTCAAATGTGATCCACTAACCCAAGGTAGCAACCGCCAGAAACCCATCCAATTGATCACTAAGCCATAGGAGCCGTATCACATTCACAAACATGTAGCATATAACATAAAATACCACATAAAGTTCTTGCATCACTTTAAAATACATTATCACGTAATTTAAAACATTTTTCATACTAGCAATCATTCCATCACCAAGTTTAAAATGAATAAAAAGTGAACTATGAAACTCACCTGATGCTTAACTTCCCAAAAGCTTCCAACCAGGCCTTCTTAATGACATTCATAAATCTACCAACAAGAATAATTCGTGTTACACGCTATTAAGCAGAAAGCTTAATATACATGTAATATTCATATGATGGATGTCTAAGATGTTCTATTAACCCCATGGGTCACCTTGACTCTATACCCAACTTAAACCACTTTACTTAACAAGTTTCACTAGCTAGTCACCATTCGTGCCAAACTGCAGAATTTTAACCGTACGTTATTCGCACTCCAAAAACCTTAACATAAAATAGACCTCATAATTCAAACCAAAAATTACTATTGTTCATTAATGAGTATATTAACTACCTTGAGACTCCTAAGTTCAACTACATACACACGTACTTCCTAATAAAAATAAAACTCCAAAACATTCCCATTCGGGCTGAATTGTGCGCACATAAAAAGTTTAAGCTAAAAAATAAAATACAAAGACCTTCGAATTATAATTTACTTTGGGAATTTTAATATACATAAAAGGACTTATCTAATTGTAGAAGAGTTTAAGTCCTAATTCAAATTTTTGAAATAGGTTATTACCCTATCTCATAACTTGACCTAAATCTGACATAAAAACTCGGATTAATTTCATATCTCCCCCTCTTTTTACCAATAATTTCATATATACCCAAATTACAACATTTGAGAGTGCATGAGTGTACCCCAAAACACTTTTGTGCATGGTTTATGGGGGGTTGGGTAAATATGAAATTAAATGGTGAAAAGAGGGGAAATATGAAATTGCCCCGTAAACAACTCCGCCTAGACCGCACGAATTCTATTAAGAATTATTTAAATACCTTATCACTCACATTTTAATTCATGAAACCATGGTTTTGACGTATACTCTCGTTGTATAGATAATTTTAGACTTTTGAAAAATCACTAAAAGCAATTACGGTATGATCAAGTTATGACTCCTCGCAATGACCCTTCAAAACTGCCAACAATTTAACTCCGAAATTTACTAACCCTAAAAACCCGAAAAATTACACGATGATTAACTCAAATTAACTCAAATATAAAAACGATTTTTAAAAAATAAAAACCCAAATTTACAGATCTTACATGATCCCTCATCCTCTATTAATTATTACATGTGTTATAAATTAGATATATAACAAGATTGAAATATTCTAATTAGAATTGAACATAAATTAAAAATTACCTTAGAAAAAGACCCTAAATTTTTTTCCTCTATTCCCTCTTTTAATTGGGTCGAGACATGTATTATGGGAGGGTTTTGGAACTTTGATTTGTATTTATAGCCCACCAATAGATTTTAGATAATTCTTTTTTTACAATTTGTTCCCAAGTCAAACTCCTTTTTCTTTTTTCTATAAAATTCGGATTTTAAGTCTCAGGCCAAAAAAAAATATTTTTTTAATATTTTCTGTTATAATTAATATTAATAATCTTATACCATAAGTATTAAATAGAAAACCTGAATGATACTTATTTAAACCATTTTGCTTGAAATGCTAGATTCAAAAAATAACTTTTCATATTCAAATTCCACTTTCTAAAAATAAAAGTCTTTCAAAAACTCTCATATTTTAACAAACTCATTTCCTTTCACAATCGAGCACACTTCATATTTATATCCATCATCTAGAGTGATCCACGAATTAGACAAACCAATATATATCTCAAAATACCCAAGCAATTCCATTATAACATAATTGTTTAAGTATGAAATATCCCCATCAAAAAAACTCCATTTCACTTAACTTAATCTCTAACCTAAACTTGCTTAAATAACTAACACAAAAAACGTATACGCTAATAATACTTAACACGATTTAACACGAAAATGCTCAAATATCTCAATAATCCATTTCCTTGTCACTCAAAAGTGGAACGACATGAACTCACCAACTTCATCACCCTTTCCAATCTCATTTTTGAGATGATCACAACTCAATAGATGATTACCAATACCTCAAAACACATATAAACACACATAAACACAAGTCAAATCACATAAAACCATACATTACAAACAGGCACTAGTCAACATCTAACCGGTTGACTAACCTCACAAGGTCATGGTTTTGTCACATTAAAAATCCTGTCCCGAATCTATATCGTACCACAATACTAGGGAGCTTCATATTAAGGAGTTTCATTTTGGTATTACGTACTAAAGAGTAGTTTGGTTTTCGATTTAAGTGCCCTAGCTTCCTCAAAACGTTTACTGAATGACCTCATGAATTTATGATGGCCCGAACGGTTGATAACATACTCCATAATACTTCAATCCAAAGATGATATTCATTATGTAAACATACTCAATCAAACTAAGACTTGACATATTACCCATGGTTGCAGGTTTGACGAATCCGTTACATTCATATACTTTTAGTCCATCAATCAATTTCCCAATACTGTTAAGGTGAGAATCATAGCCTCTACTTTTAAACCTTTTGAATAATTCTTAACACCTGTGAGGGGGATACATCTATAAACTATATTTATTCAACTATCTCTATTCTGATACGTGGATTATAATTTACTACTTTTACTTATTCTAAATCCCAAAGGAATTCCATGTTATAACACTAGAATACAAAGTGTTTTCTAACTATATGCTATCATGATAAAGTATTGCCTAAGGACAATGAATGGTATCTTCTTAGTTATTAACTCCTAGTAAATGTCTTCGGTAAATGAACTCCCGAATATCTCTTTGGGTAAAACTCCCAATCTATCTTTGTAGTACAATAACAATATCTCTTTGGGTAATAGCTCGCCCATAATTCTTGGATAATGAGTTCCTAGTAACTTCTTTTGTGGTATACTCCCCAGTTAATGTCTTCGATAGAGCTAATGGTTCTGATTAAGTTTAATTATATTGATTCATGGAGTCTTAGGGCATAATACTATTTTTCCATAATAATGATTGTTTACCACAATGAATATTTGTTTTTTCTATAATGCTTATAGCTCATTTATAAGTTATCACCATATAATGACTTATATACAAACTATTTATCATAAAGCCATGTATTTCACACAATCCTTTGTGATACACCATTTTATGCATGTTATCACAAGGTAATTAAGAAACGTTAATGGCATGGAGTGGCATGGACTTGAAGATGGCTAAAACCTATTATCATACACTTTTATGTTCTAGATTTGAGGAACCTTCCTTTGTAAAACTATTGGTTTTAAAATGAATGATAACTATCTTTAAAACATCTATTATTGAGTCGTTTTCTATGATGTGTCTGTGATTCATGAAGGTAAACCTAGATTATCTTCCGCTGCTATATTTCTAAAATGGGGTTTACAGAGTTGTATCAAGAGCTCACGTTATAGAAACACGGATAAAACCTTAATATAACTACTTTTCATTTACGCCATCAATGTCCTCCGTAGCCCACTACAGTCCCTGAATGGAAGATGCCACTATGTTTTTCCGAATAGTAACGTAAAAATTACATAAACTACTATACTAGTATATAAATAACTTATGTTATTCAGAACTGGTTGTTACATCATGGTCTACTTACATCCACCCTCTATCCTTCTGATTACTATATCATGATGCTTTTTTTTCTCTAAAATGCTCCTAACTGATATTTCCGAATTCACCGGACTAATTCCAAGTCACTACGAAACATCTATCCCAGACTCTTCATGATGAATTAACGAAAGATCTTTTATCCTGGCTGTCCTATCTACCCTTTTTCACATATCGTATATGTAAGGGTCATACAGCAAAAGATGCCATTCCACCACCTCAATTATTATTACTCTACCAGCTATTGTACCTCCACCGATGTTTGATTCCCAAGATTTCTTTCCTCCCAAGAGGATTTCACCACCTAAAGATGCTGAGACACCTGTTGAATCACCCATTCCAATATATCCATCTTCATCAGTAAGATCTTCATCACCGGTTAGGTCAACTACATCACCACCCGACTATCCCTTTAATGAATCCCTAAATTTTATAAACTAGTTTCCTTGAAAACCAAATAAATTTATGAGTGTAATCCCCAGTTAGCAGCAGAAGCATAGTGGGCCCATAACCCTCAGGTCCCAGGATATCAAGGTTCGTCATCAAGAGTCTTCTGAACAAGATCCAAGAACTCAAGGGAAAATACCATATTAGATCTGTGTCGTTTCAGTTTTCTAGAATCCAACCACTGGATGTATGGATAAATAATGACGCTTGTCAAATTTTGTAAATTACATAGACAAGTTGTTTATGATCTAATACAGTGGTGATTCCGTTATACCCGTTATGTTCATAAAATCAATTGGTATAAGGTGACTAGATAATCTAGTCTATATCTTATTAGTACGATGACTCATATCTCTATCCGGAGTACTATAATTCTCTTACCATCCGATTTTCTCAAACCTTTGTATCTAAAAACACTAAGTTTCCTATTGAATCACTCATTCCATTATTTCTGTATCTATTTCTCGAAGTCTTGAATTCTAAAAAATTTCCGTTGTATTCTGCAATATCAAAGAATGATCACAAGTCTTTTTATAATACCTTCACTTGTGATACGACTATATCATTTTATGGATTCTCATTCTATGTTGTCTTGTATATGTTGATAGATGCCTCCCAAGAGAAGCATCAGCATTTGTAGCCCTTAGCATACTCAGGATGTCCATTCGGCAACATAGGTGCTGATAGTTTGCTACTGCTTTGGAAGCACAAGCTGCTAACATGGCAAATATTAACAAGAACATCGGGACAAGCGGAACTCCAGTAGCAAGAAAAGGAATCGACGATCACAAACAAAAGTTTAATGATAGAAGAAACACTACTACCAACAACGACAACAACTACTCCAACAATCGCAACAACAACAACTACCGAGATAACCACAACATTCACAATCGTAACAATGATTACCACCAACAGCAGAATAAAGGCAAAAACCATCAAACTTATGCTTGCCTCCGACCAAACTGAGAACAAAAGGTATACTAAAAAGTACCATGGAAATCTTCCTTTGTGTACAAGATGCACCCTGCATCACACCGGAGTTTGCACTGGCAAGTGTCGTACTTGCAATAAGGTGAGTCATCGGACCAAGAACTGCAGAAGCAAAGGACCAGCCACGGGAAGCAACCTGCAATCAGTGTTTGTAACTTGTCATGCAGTGAGAGAAACTGGCATTACAAAAGACAGATGCTCAAAAACAGACAACAGTACATTCCATGTTTCTAAGAAATTAGCGTAATTACGAAATCCTCAACATTCCAATGTAACTAAATTTGGCTCTCGATGTAAACTTAACTATGTGGAAGAACCAGTGGAGATTATGGATCGAGAAGTCAATCAACTAAGACAAAGATGCATTCCTATAATCAAAGTAAAATGGAATTCTGAGTTTACATGGGAACGTGAAGATCAAATTCATGCTAAATATCCACATTTGTTTTCCAACAACACTTTATCTCTCAACTAAATCTCAGGACGCGAGTTCTGTAAGGTTGGGGGACTATAACAACCCGTAATTTTCCAGTATTTAATCAATGTAATATCTACTTACTATGTTAAGTACTACTTTGTCACAGGAATAAAATTTTTGTTTCATTCCATTCCATTACGTATCATAGTTTACATTTCCCAATAAACGAGCTCACGCAACAAAGTAACCCTAAAAAAAAAAGAAAAAAAAATAATGTCTGATAATATCTATGTTTATATCATATAAACATCCTAATATGTCAAGTCAATATCTTAATATCATTTTTACAAAGTACATTACTCATATAATGTACCATTGTAATGTTATATCAAAACAGGCTTTAAACATTAAACGTTTACCTTTAAACCCTAACTATATGTAATGTATACATATAAAATCAATGCACAAGCAATCAAAGCATATGTACAAGTAATATAACATCTCATTTGAATATAAATTCCCTCCAAAATAAGGTACAAGTCTTTTAAAGCATAATGTATAAGTCATTAATGCACGATATCCAAAATTGTCGTTTTACCTCCGTTTTCCTAAAGAATTATGTACAATCTATTAAGTACAAGTTACAAGCAATCAATACACTACATTTACACTCCATATTCCTTCTCATTTCATAAAATTACATGAAATCAAACCAAGAAACCCTAAACCGAGCTAGTTTCTAATTCGTGACCCGTTTCTTTGTTTTTACCCATTCTAAACTTAAACCAATTATCAAATTTAGTTGTAAACACTAATATACAACTTTATTCCATCTTTATAACACCAATATACACAAAAATGAGCTAAAGAACCCTAACCCATTCTATTTTGAACCTGCGACCTCTTTTGCTTGTTTGCAAACAATTAAATTGAAAACATCAATCCAGCACCTCAATGATGCACCTACTTCACCCTAAGCTAATTAACAGAACCGACAATCAAATCTTAGTCTCCAAGTAAGCCGCAACACATCTTTTTTTGCTCACATAAGCTGTCGGCACCTCACAACCTACGCACACTTCATACCTAGTTTCTAGCTTATGTTACTCATCTCCTAGCTTCTCCTTGTCATCTCTATCTCCTCCTAGTCATACCCTATGTGTCCAAACCTTGGTCACTAAGTTTTCTTGGCCACCAAGGTGGTTCGAACCCTATATAAAGGGGTAAAACCTTCCATTTCAAATCACACCTTCATTCTTTCTTTCTAATCATCAATGGAGTCCAAGGTCTGATCAAGAACATCAATAGAAGTCCCAAGACCAGAAGTGAAGCAAATAAACCAAGAAAAGAAGCCCCAAAGTTGTTATTCTAGGCGTACAAAGCTAAAAGTCCCCATTTCGACCCGTTTCCAAGCTATAAGCTCAAAACCAGGTTCCATAAGCTCACATTCTGTTTTCATACCCTTTAAATTTCATGATAATACATGCTAAACTATTGAGTTAAAAAGTTTGAAACTCAAAACATATTAGTTTTACCTTTGTAGATCCAAAACCATAGCTCATTTTAACCCTAATTTTTCATGTTTTTTACTTAATCCATAAGCTAAACTTGTAAACTATTGTTATAATCTATCCTAATAAGCTTATCTAACATTATAATAACCACTTTATCAAGTCTTGAAGGAATTTGAATTAAAAACCTACGCGTTTTTGTTTTAAAATCCTAATTCGACCTGTTTTAATTTCTAGCTTAACGGATCCTTTTTCTAAACTTTTGTTACGTTAATACTTCTTATTTAACTTATATTAATAAGCTATCACCTGCAAATATCATATGGAATCTTAAAATAAGCTGCATGGCGTTTGGACTTGTTTTGGCAAGAGTAGTTCCCATGCAATTAGGTATATATCGTAACTTTTTAGAAACTTATAAAAAAAAATGCTGAAAATGTCATTTATCAAAGTTATAACTATAGGGGCTATTATTTCACTTTCTAAAGTACAAGGTATACTTGGTACATCTTTAAAACTAGAAGGACGCAAACTTGTAAAAGTGAAACTCCAAGGGGTATATTTTTGCCATTTTTCATTCCATAAGGGTCTAAAATGTAACATTTGAAAAAGGGTATAGAAATGTTCAATCAAAACTTATAATACTTGACTTTAATTAATGATTACGTGCCATATCATTCCAGTTATTGAGTAAAAACGGCTTAAAACCGAATTATGTTTAACTATTAATAAAACTTCATCATCGATGTGCTTTTAAACCTGTCCCGAATCTAAATTGTACCACAATACAAGAGAGCTTCATATAAGGGTTTCATCTTGGTATGACGTTCTGACTTGAGTTGTTGGGTTTACATTTAAATGTGCCCTAGCACCCTCAAACTTTTACTACTTGAATGACCTCTAAATTATTATGTGCCCAAATGGTGATACAATACACCATAATACATCAATAAAGATGATATTCATTATGTAAAACATATTCAATCAAACTAAGACTTAACATATTACCCTAGGTTGCATGTGACGAAGCCGTTACTTTCATATACTTTTGCCATCAATCAGATTTCCCTATACTGTTAAGGTGAGATACATAGCCTCACTTTTAGACCTTTTGAATATTTCTTAAATAACCATAGGGGGATACATGCTATAAACTATATTTTTCAACTATACTCTATTCTGATACGTGAGATTATAATTCTACTTTTACTTGTTTTCTAAATTCCAAAGGGAATTCATGTTATAAACTATGAATACAAGTGTTTTCTAAACTATATGCTATCCTGATATATTATTGCCTAAGTACATAGAAGTATCTCTTAGGGTAGTAACTCCTAGTATGTCTTCGGGTAATGACTCCCAATATCTCTTTGGGTAATATCTCCCAATATCTCTTTGGTACTAACTCCAATATACTCTTTGGTAATATCTCCCAATAACTTCTTTTGCATAATAGTTCCTAGTATCTCTTTGGTTAGTAGCTCCCATTAGTCTTCGAATAGAGGCGTCCTGTTCTATAAGTGTTTAAAATTGTGATTCATGAGTCTTAGGGCAATAATCCTTTTTCCATGATAATACTGTTCTTCCGTGATAATACTATTTTTCCCTATAATATTGTACTCATTGCAATTATCACTTATAATGACTTATATTCAAACTATTTATCATAAACCTATAAATTTCACTCAACCTTTGTGTTGACCCATTTTATGCATGTTTATCCCAGGTAATTGAGCAACTTATGGCATGGAGTGGAATGGACTTAAATATGGCTAAAACCTATTATCATTCACATTTTTAATGTGTTCTAGATTTTGGGGACCTGCCTTGTAAAAACTCTGATTTTATATGAATGATAATGTATCTTTAAAAAACGTCTCTTTTGAGTCATTTTCTATGATTATGTCTGTGATTCATGAAGTAATACCCCAGATTAGCTTCCGTTGTTATATTTTCAAAATGGGGGTGTTATAGTTACCATGACAAAGACACGACTATTTACAACGTCTTGATCATCGATCAAAAAACAACAACCTAATTTGGCGTTCCCGTAACAGTCAACTTCCCAAACATCCCAAAACTTTACACATACCCTACAAGCAAGTGGCGATATCTCCACATTTGATACTATTTTAACATCGTTGATTTTTTTTGAGACTATAACGAATATTCGATCCTTTGTGTAATTCATATCATATATGCAAACGAATAGCGTTAAACTTTCTTTCTCTATTTTTGTATTTTTCTACTATTTTTGTTTAAATTTTTTTTTGTGCCAACTTCTACTTTAAATCTCGGTGTAGTTTCATCAATCGTCACGATCATTATAATTCTGTTAAGTTCTCCGTAGTTCCGTCATTTTTCATGATTTCCTCGTTCTTTATCGGATACAAGCCATTAAATTGTGATGGTATACAAATCACATATAGTTTTTGACTACTAATATACAGACCCATTTCAATGTGCAAAATTCCAACCGCATCCACAGGTACTTTTTTTTATAGAACATGACACAAGACTAAGGAAATACAAACTTTACACTTAAAGCAAACTTATGCAACTGAAAATTAAAATAATCTAAACAAGGTAGGTTAAGTGAGTAATGGTGTAATAAGCGAAACAAATAATATTGGTTTATTCCTAAAGGTTTGGCTCTAACATGGTTGTTTTAGTGGATCTTCACTCTAAAGAATGTTAGTGGAAAAGGGTTTAAACGGAGGTAACTAACCTTTGGTGGAGTTAGTTAATAAGCAACATGTAAAAGGCGATTTGGGTGTAAATCTAAATTTACCAATTAAAAAACAATTTACCCATCTACAACATCCATAGTTACTCTTAACATTGTCGTCTCGAATATATACCAAGCCAAAGTCCTAAAGCTACAACAACACCGGGCACTCACGATATTTGCGGAATTTGTGTAAACATTTGGAAACGTAAAGGCAAACTCCTCAAATAACTAACAAGAGATAGTGTGTCGGTTTTGTAAAAATGTAATTTCCAAAAGTATGCTTGAAAAAAAAATAAATTTGAGCAATTTTAAGCATTTTAGTGTAAAATTAAAACAATATACATGCCTAATGCCATCCCCCCACTTGAATTATACAACTCCTCATTGTATATATATAACATAAAATATGGAATTAAAAAGAATTAGAAATGAAAACTCCCCTGATATCGCATCGGATAGATTCTCTAAGTTACTGTTTATGAGCAAGATCGTGTGTTAAACAGCCGCCTTGAAGTTTCAAGACTCCAACACTTCAAAATCTCCAGATATTTAAATTCTCCACCAATATTCGTCGATATTTCTTTCACAAGGTCCTGTGTAAAATAGGAAAAACATGCATTACTATCTTGGTACCTATGGTTAATTTAAACTAAACTAAACAAACTAAATACGAGTCAGATTGGTGAATACGGCATATCCAATGAATGAATACGGCGTATTTCCAGAACGGACAATAATGTTTTTAAAGTGCAATAAAAATAAAGATTGATAACGTCTAGATAATCAATACGCCGTACGATATGGAGCGGATACATTGATGTCTGGGAAGACAGACTCGATAAAATTAAATAACATTCTGAGTTGTCTCTCGAGAAGCACTTTTGTTTACAGTGAAGTCTTTAAGTTAGACTTTTCTCCAGCTTCATCTTTATTCCATCTCATGCACGCTAATGTGCCCGCGTGTGAGCCATTCTTTAGTCTTCGCATTTTGAATGTAATTAGGTCCTAATTCAAAACTCCTTTGTAGAACCCTTTAAGCTTTTGGTACGCATGCGAGATTCCATTCATCTCATCTTTCTCACTTACCTTCAGTAATGGTGGGATCTTGTTGCATTGCTCATTAGTGTGGTTTTTAAACCTCAGATGTGATCGCACCATTTGATAAGTTACTTCATCATTACCATTGTATATGGTAATCATTCCATCAAACCGTTTTTGCTTTAATTCAACTTTCACTTAAGAACTGTTGTCACCAACAATAACATACTGCCATCTCCTTCACACGATAAGCATCCATGTCTTCAAAAACTACAAGTTTTATCACAACAGAAAAGGTTCCAACAAAAATAGGCACATTCATAAAAGCTCCTACAACATTATTCCCTTTGTACACCATCTTATCTTTTATTCTTATTATGAAACTTTTTGACATCACATGAGTTACAATAACTTAGAAGTTTTTATTTTTTTTTATGACGTGGGTAATACAAATCCTATCAATGCATGAGAACTTTAAGTTTGTGAGCACAATCTATATTGGAACTTCTTATCATAGTCAAATAACTAGAGGTAATCATCAATTCCATCCCTATCAAGATCTTCACCCTAGTTCTAAATCCTACAAATACCCTCACCTTCCTCAATGGTGGGCATCAACCATCACCTTGGATTTTCTCATAAGCTAAAAAGAGGTTCATCAGATCATTAATTTTAATGTAATCATCTAAGAAATGGTCTAATGATCTATTTAACACCAAAGTCTCTTCCATAAGCCTAGCTTCTAAATCAAGTTCTATTCTTTCTTCTCAAACTTAGTATGTAGACCCTCCTAATTAAACTACTTACAGTTATAACACTTTTGAAAATAATCTTTTCTATCCCGACTCTTAAATATTAATCTTTCTTGTACACCTCAATCTTATCAATGCGTTAGACAAAAATGGTCTTTCGGAGGATACAAGGGCACTTATGTATATCCTCGACATATCAAAGAAATATAAAGTATACTAGGAAAGTAAATTTACCAATACCTACTACACGTTTTATTCAACTTACTCCCTTTTGGATATTTGCATAGGTCCCTGATCACTAATTCACTGTCAACCTACGTCTGAACTAATTCGCCGAAGTCCTAAGTATAAGACGGTAGTCACGAAAGGGCATTACATTAACGCTAGCTCCTAAGTTAACAAGGGCATTGTCAAAACAAGTATTACTAATAAATCAAGGTAAAGTGAAACTCCCTAGGTCTTTCTCCTTTTGGGGTATAGTGTCATTGATATGTGAAGTTTCATAAGCTTCCATATATTTTGGTCCATAGTTTCCTTCTTCTTCTTCACAATAATGATTATCTGAACGACTAGGAAAAGGAACTAACATTCTTCCTTGACTTGTACAACAGTATAAACTGTTGTTTCCAGTTGGATAAGACTATTGGGAGATCCAATATGGTGTATCGATTTGAATCCACTTCATAGTAAGTCGAGTTGATTTTACTTGATCTCCTTGGTTTGTTATATAGTTCGATCTCTGAGGCTTCTAAATCCTCTCTCTTGTAGTACCTTGCTCATTTGCCCGATTTGTATCTCTAATGTTTTAATTGATGCTCCTTGGTTCCTTATGGCAGCATCTGTCGTAGCTCGGATTTCTTTGATCAAATTAGAATTTTCTTCGTGTCTCTTCGTTGATTCACTCATGAATTTTGCTTAGGGTATCTTCCATAGATTGCCTATCGTTACTTGTACGAAGTTTATTCGTTGTTCCTTTGATAGTACCCTGGAGCTGTTGCTCTATATCCCCCTCCTTGAAAAGGTCCACCAAATTACGTGTAGTAAGCTTCTTCTAAAGATAAATTTCCTACTTTTTTAGATGGGCTAAGCTTTGTGAAATGGGGTCCTTTGCTTATTCACATCCTACCTTGACTGCCATAAACTTTTCATTCACCTTCTTGATCTCTCTTCCTAGATTGTTCAATTGTGCTTGTATAGCAGCTATTCCGTCAGAAGTCTCAGTACTTCTTCCTCTAGATGTCCAATTATGCCATTTTTGAGAGTGTTCTACCATTTCTTAGATGGCCTTTTTAGCATCGGCAGCGGTTATAGTTGGAATGGCACCTCTTGAGTCAAGAACCTGTCGTGTTGGAATATCCAACCCATTATAGAATAAAATTACCTCTTGCATCTAAGTCAAATAGTGTTGAGGACACTTTATCAAGAGTTCTATAAAGCGCTCACATGCTTGATAAAGGGTTTCATCTGGTTCTTGCTGAAAGTTGTTGATTTCCTCTATTTTCTTCGTAAGTTTGACCAGGTGGGCAAATAATTTGTTCAAAAACTAGTTTTAAATCTTCCCCAATTTTGATCAACCACTTGTGATCATTTCTAGCCAACGACTTTGCGCTCCGAGTTAAGATATAGGGAAGTACTCGAAGCATTAGTTGATCCAACAGAGATGTTAGGAACATGGAATGAATTCAATCGTATTTCGAGAACGTTGCTCAATGTGTTCATTGATAATTTGCGTCCTCATTATCAAACCGCTAAATATGTATTTCTTGAGAGCTCCTCAAGAAATTAGCCTTTCATTTCAAAATTGATCTTTGAAATCAATTTTAGGCCTACAACTCCGATCCATAGTTCGTTCGGTGTCTTGCTCCATGTATGCTCCATGTTTTTCCACCATTGCATCTTCTATTCTTCCTCCGAGTAGTCTTGGTCCAAATATATTGAAATCAAGCGATCTCAATTCGTCAAGACTAGATCTTGAAGTTGTGCCTCCTTGATAACGTAAATTCTCGTTCAGGGGATAAACAATCAGTAGGATTTGCTCCAAAGAAAGATAGAAAAATTGCACGAAAATCAAATAGGAAAACCAAGATTTTAGCTTCTGTTTTAGATAATCGATATGCCGTATCCAATGGAAGTGGATACGCCATTTTAATCAGTTGGATGAATACGTTGTATTGGATAGAGAATTGGATACGCCGTATCCGATGGTGAAATGGGATAACTTCCATTCAGCTACGACCGAGAACAATGTGGGTCACGAACAATAAGTAAATACGCAATAAATTAAACACACAAATAACAAGTAATCAATTAAAGACATAATATATCAGAAATTTAACGAGAATCTATACAATAAAATATACATTTAATCTAAATGACACTAATTCCTAAGGGTTAATCTATCTATGTTAAAACCAAAATATCAAATAAAAATCAAGATTAATTTTCACTCCCCCGGCAGCGGCGCCAAAAACTTGATGTGTCGTTGTGTGGTGTATATTTTATTGATTCAAGTTTAAAATTTATATTTTCCGACTAAACCAAAAACAACACTTTAACGGGTAGTGTACCCGATCATAGTATAGTTTGTTCGGGTAAGTAGGTTATTCCAACAACGAACCCTTGAAGTGATGTTAAATTTATCAATTTAATTAATATCTTGGTTATATAATCTATGTTAATTCTATCCTGTTCTAAACCTATGTCAGTCCTAGTTCCTAATTCTAACGGGAAAATGGTGTTTTCAGCCTGAGAGACTGGCACGGTTTGGTTGGTGACTATAATAAATTCAAGCACTTTAACCCACGCGAGCTAATTAACAAAGGATAAAAGAGCGGTCGAGCGAAATATAAGAAAATTGTATTAACCATTATTAATCTAATTAGAAAGTTTGTTTTGAGTTTATTATGTGTACTGATTTCTTCTCTCGAGGCGTGGCATATTCATTCTAGACTTAGGCGTTACATCATCCAAGACCTTAGACACATTAATTGCTATCACAAGTTAAAGCGGTCGCATAAAGCAGTCCTTATTTGCATGGTATTAAAATCTAACTTAGGGATTAAAGCATTGGGTGATCTTGTTAAAACCCCCTAGCTCATAGAGAACTTTAACACACTTACCCTTATGGTACATCATACACTAGTAGTCCACTTGTCCAACTATCCAATGGAATCAAAATGTTACTTGTTGAATTATCTAGGTCACCTGCTAGTCATCACGATCAATAAACCATTGGCAATATCCAATTAACTAGTTAAGCCCGAAGCGTATCCTAGATACAGACTTAGAAGGACAATATTTGTGTAACTATTATTCTAGATGTATAAATTACTATATGGAGAGCTATCCCGGACTCTAGATCTACTTGGTCTGTATCACTAGATCCAGTTGAATGATAGGTCGCATACTACAGGCGAGTACACATTATAAATAGATAAACATAAACCAAGCATCAACAATAACTCAAGAAATCCATATAAACAAATACCAAATATTCAGATCTTCATAAAATGAGGCTAATACTCCGATAGGTAATTAGTCCTTTAAAACCGTCATAATTAAATACAAGAGCAATTATTTGCCAAGGTTAACAAATTGAGTTAACGAATGATACCAAAAACTGAACGATTACTAAAGTATACGGAATTACATGTTGTCTCTTATGGAATTGATAACGTTTCTCGACCTCTTTTACTCTTTTTCTCCTCTGAAAATTAGCTTTTATGGTTTAGGTATCGAGAATATGATTTAGCACACTTAAAACTCGTTTTTGAGTTTTCTATTTATAAGGTCTGGAAGTCGGTTCGATACGGCGTATACCCGGATTGGATACGGTGTATTGGGGATTTATTGGAGTAGGGACCACGCTTGATATCTTCCAGAATATTCACATACTATTTCTTAAATACGGCATATTGAGCTTTAATCCTCTATGGTCTTTAGTGAGTGCAGGCACAGATACGCTGTATCTTCTTGATGGATACGGCGTATTGGTCTTCAGAATAATAATCTTCAAAATATCATCTTTTAAGCTCCAGAATGCGCGTCTTTTGCTAATATTCACCAAGTACTCTTTAATTACTGCAATTCTCAAATATGAACGATTAAGTAACAATTCTTTGCAATAGTTATACAAAATGGGTTAAATACATAGGAATAAATGAATGCAATAAAAATAGACTGATATTTGATGATCATCACAAATAAGATTGGGCCTGAATTACTTGAACATAAAACAAATCACGACCTTGTTGTCAAAAGGGTACTGTCACGAAGAAGGGATAAACTTTGAAGAATCATTTGCTCTGGTGGCTAGACTTGAGGTAGTTCGCAATGTTCGTAGGCTTATGGTAGCAGCACAAGAACTTCAGAGATTATCAAATGGACTCAAAACATCATTTCTTAATGGTCCTTTGTAAAGAAAGAAGTTTATGTCAACCAACCAGATTGGAATGTTATTAAACCCGGACTTCCCAATCATCGTTTACACAACTCAAGGAAACTCTTTATGGTTTAAAACAGCCCACGAGCATGGTAGTGACAACATCATCTTTTTTGATTGAAAATCACTTTACAAAAGGTATTGTTGACCCGACTTTGTTCACAAAAAGACGAGGGGACGATATTTCACTTGTTCATCATTTTTGGTTCTACTAATCTAAAAATTTTAAAACTTTTTGAAAATCTAGTAAAAAATAATTTTGAGATGTCAATGATGGGTGAAATGAAGTTCTTTCTTGGATTGCATATTCATCAATCACCCCGAGGAATCATCATTAGTCAATCAAAATACACTTTGGAAATATTAAAAAAACATGAAATGGATTCTTATGACTCTATTGGTACTCCAATGGCCACTACTAAATTAGATGCTAATTTACAAGGAGCCCCCACTGATCAATCAAAGTATCGAAGCATCATCGGGTCTCTTCTGTATCTCACTTCTAGTCGACCAGATATTGCTTTTGCTACCTTTGTATGTGTTAAATATCAAGCACGACCTATGGTCAAACACCTTAAAGATGTTAAGTGGATCTTTCTGTACCTGAAACAGACTTATAACATGGGTCTATGGTATTTGAAGATTCTGGCTTTAAACTAATCGCGTATTCAGACGCAGACCACGTGGGTTGTCATGATGACTACAAAAGCACTTCCGGAGGAATTCAATTTCTAGGAGAAAAGCTAGTGAGTTTGGTCATCGAAAAAGCAAGATTGTATTATGATGTCAATTGCTGAGGCGGAGTATGTGTCACTATCAGCCTATTGTTATCAAGTGATTAATGATGCTAACAAAACCACGAACTATGGAATTTAGATCACCAAGATTAGCAATGTAAATTGTTGACTACCAATCGCGCAATTGCTACACCATTCTTTTGAACCAAGCATATAAACATCCAATATCATTTTATTTAAAAAACGTTGAAAAGGGAATTGTTTGAATAACACGATAATAGAGAGATCGACAGAACAAAAAAAAAAAAAAATGAAAAAAGAAAAAAAAAAAAAAGAAAAAAAAAAAAAAAAAAGAAAAGTTATAAGAGACATATTATAGCTTTAACTCCTTGCCCTGTGCTGGAAAGATCGGAAAGGAGAAGTGTTAAAGCTATGAATGGAAGACCACCGATAAACAATATTTTGTCAAGACTGGAATACAAATTGACCGACTTGTTGATACTAAAGCTATTCCAAATGAAAGGTTTGAGTATCTTGACCACCTGAATATGGTATATCCTAAGTATGGACAAGGGGGCGCTCACTCTCTACTCTCACAAGCACACACACAGGGCAAAAGTTGCTGTACTTCTGATTTCATACGATAGGTTAATATAGCTGCGCGCGAGCGCGCGGAAAGTTCTTCTATGGAGGAACATCTGAAGGGGAGGGGAGGGGGGGCTCACTCTCACTCAGATGTGGTTAAATAAAATAAAAACTAAAAAGTCAAAATGATTTTCTTTGAATTTTTATATAATATAAAAACAAATTGAAATTTAGAATTAGAGCTATCTCTCTAGAGAATTTAATGGAATTGAGATTAAGTTAAAACTACTCTTAATAAGGGGAGCTCTTGGGTTGATTAGTGAGAGAAGGTGTAGTATGTTTATTAAAATAAAGGCGTCATTTTTAATGAGTGGCAGAGAGTAGAGAGCGAGTCTTATGTGCGTGAGTGTGTGAGTGGGGGGAGGGGTGGGTTGATTTGTGGGGGAGCGAGGTTTTGTGGGTGTGCAGTATATAGAAGGATAAGTGGGGGTGTGGGTGTGGGTTAATATATATGTGGTAAATTAGATAAACCTCAACACACCTCAGTGACGAGAGCTAGAATAGAAATCCTATGTCTAATAATCAATTTATCAAGGATTTTGATTTTGAGTGAGATGTAGAGTGATAGGGATGAAGGCGTGGGGTGAGTGTATTTTGTTGTTTTATATGGTGGTATTAAGAGGGGGCGTGTTAGAGTGAGGAGATACACTATGATTTGATGTGTGACAGTGTTGAAGGATTTTAGTTGGGGTGTGTTGTGGTTTTGATAGTTTGTGGGTGTTGATGTTTGTTTATAGGGTGGGGTGGTTTTTAAGTTTTTTTTGGTGGGTAGGGGGAATTTTGGTTTTGTTGGAATTGTGGTGGGAGAGGAGATGTGAGAGGTTTTTAATTGGTAGTTGGTGGGGGGTAGGGTTGGGGGGGGGTGGTTTGGGTGTTTTCTATAGGGTGTAGGTGAGAGTGTGTTGATTTGTGTGGGAATTTGAATTAGATGGGTGGAGTATAGTTGATTTGAGTATTTGTAGATTTAGGTAATGGGTTGTAGTGTGGTTTATTGAGGGATTGGTGTAAAGGTATTTTTTTTTGTTATATGATGGTTTATGTTATAGGAGAATGAAGTAGGTAATGATAAGATGTGGATTAGAAGTGTATGAGGGGTTTATTATTGAATGTTTCTACTATCTCTCTAGAGAGGGGTGAAGCGTTTGTAATATCTATCTTGTTTGTCTATGTATATGTACACACAGATAGAGCGTTAATAAATAGAATCAAGAGATGATATGTTAATGTATGGGTAAGGGTTGAGGGGTTATCGATGTAGAAGTGAGTGTGTGATTGTCGGAGAGTGTGGTGAGAGCTATATGAGAGATGAGTAGTGTCTTTTTTATGAAGAAAATAGACGAATAAACAGCGACTTATGAGAATATTATTTAATTCAAGCTAAATTCACGCGCGAAAGAAGGGATGTATTTAATAGTAGGGGAGAAGTGTTTGGTTTGGAAAATTGAGGGGGGTATGATGTTATTATGTGAGAGAGAGGTTGTAAATGGTGGGGTTTAATTTACTAATCAATTTTAGATTGTAAAATGGAGTTGGCTGGGATGTAATATATTTTTGTTTTTTTTTTTTTTAAGATAATTAATTATATATTTTAAATGTAAAAAAGAAAAACAAAAGATAAACAAAAAATTATATAAAAAAAAAAAAAAACAAAAAAAAAAAAAAAAAAAAAAAAAAAAAAAAGAAAAAAAAAAAAAGAAAAAGAAAAAGAAAAAAAAAAAAAAAAAAAAAAAAAAAAAAAAAAAAAAAAGAAAAAAAAAAAAAAAAGAAAAAAAAAGTAAAAAAAAAAAAAATAAAAAAAAAGAAAAAAAAGAACAAAAAAAAAAAAAAAGAAAAAAAAAAAAAAAGAACAGAAGAAAAAAAAAAAAATAAGAAAAAGAAAAAAAATAAAAAAAAAAAAAAAAAAAAACAAAAAAAAAAACAGCAAAAAACCAAAACAAACAACAAAAAAAAAAAAGAAGCACGCAACCCTAAAAAGAAAAAATAGCAAACCCCAACAACCCAACTAGACACCACCACAAGAAGAAAACAATGAATCCGCAAGGAGCCAACACCGCCACTCCCACCCACCCCCCGCCCCCACACGCGAACACGCCCCACCCCGCCCCACATCCGCCCCCCACCCCTCCCCCCCCCCCCCCCTCCCCTCCTCCCACCCGCCATCCCAGCCCCCCGCCCCCAACCCCCGCCCGACCCCCCCCCTCCCACTTCCCGATCCGCCCCAACCCCCCCACCCCTCCCCACTCGCCCCCCGCTCCCCGCCCACACCCCACTCCCCCCTTCCCCCACTACCCCCCCACCCCCCTCCCCCCCTCGCCCCAACCCGCCTTCGCCTCACCCTACCTCACTCAGCCACCCCCACAAGTCCCAACCCCCTCCACCCCCCGCCACCCCCGACCACCCCCCCCCCCACTCCAATCCCCCCCCCTCACCCCACGCTCCACCCTCCCCCCATCCCCCACCCCCTCCGCCCGCCCCCCGCCGCCCGCCCCCAGCAGCACCCCCCGTCCCCCCTACCCCTCCACCACCACCCACCCCCCACCCCCCCCCCCCCCTCCACCACCCCCCACCCCCCCCCCCCTGCCTGCCCCCCCCCCGCCATCCCCCCCCCCCCCCGCATCTCTCCACACGCCCCCCACCACTCCCCCTCCCCCCCCCTCACCACTGCCCGCCCCTCCCCTACCCCAACCCCCGCCCCCGCCCCCCCCCCGCCCCCCCCCCCCCCCTCCTGTCCACCCCCCCATCCCCCTCCCCCCCACGCCCCCCCCCCCGCCCGCCCCCGCCCCCACTCCCCCCCCCGCCCCCCACCCCCTCCCCACCCACCCCCCCCCCCCTCCCCTCCCCCCCCCCCCCCCACCCCCCCCCCCCCCCTCCCCCACCCGCATTCCCCCACCCTCCCCCCCCAACCCCCCACCCCCCCCCTCTCCCCCCCCCTCCACTCCCCGCCCCCACGACCGACCCCCCCACCGCTCCCCACCCTTTCGCCACCCCCTCACCCCCCCTCCCCCTCTGCCGCCCCTCCAACCTCCACCCCACCACCCGCCCCCCCCCCTCCCCCTCCCCCCCACCCCCCCCCCACAAACGCCCCCCCCCATCCAAACGCACACCCCCCAACCCCGCCCTCTCCCCCCACGAAAAAGACAAAACAGAAAAAACCACTTAACATCTTTAAGAGGTCGTTTGACCATAGGTCTGCTGATATATAACACTTACAAAGTTAACCAAAAGCAATACTCTTAGTCGACTAGAATACGAGAAACAGAAGGAGAGACCCTATGAAGCTTATCGATACATTTTATTTGATCAGTGTGGCCTCCTATAGTAAATAAGCATCTAATGTATTAGTTTCCATTGAGTACCCAATAGAGTTCATAAGAATCCATTCAAGTTTTTTTAATCTTTCCAAGATGAATTTTGATGACTAATGATATCCCGTGGGTGATTGAATGAATCTGCAATCCAAGAAAGAACTTCATTTTCACCCATCATTGACATCACAAATATTTTTTACTAGATTTTCAAAAAGTATTTTAAAATTTTTGAGATTAGTAGAACCAAAAATGATGAACAAGTGAAATATCGTCCCCTCGTCTTTTTGTGAACAAAGTCGGGTCAACAATACCTTTTGTAAAGTGATTTTCAATCAAAAAAGATGATAGCTTGTCATACCATGCTCGTGGAGCTTGTTTTAAACCATAAAGAGCTTTCTTGAGTTTTGTAAACATGATTGGGGAAGTCCGGGTTAATAAATCCATCTGGTTGGTTGACATAAACTTCTTCTTTCAAAGGACCATTAAGAAATGCAGTTTTGACGTCCATTTGAATAAAGAGGGGGGGGGGGGGGGGGGGGGGGGGGGGGGGGGGGGGAGGTGGGGGTGGGGGGGGGCGGGCGTGTTTTTGAGAGCGAAATAATTCAACGAACATGCGAACTACCATCAGTCTACCACCATAGCAATATTCTAAAAGTTTATCCCTTCTTCGTGACAGTACCCTTTTGCAACAAGTCGTGATTTGTTTATGATCACAGTAATCTCAGCATCAATCTTATTTTTGATGACATCAAATAACGTCTATTTTATAGCATCATTTATCCTATGTATTTAACCCATTTTGTATAACTATTGCAAAGAATTGTTACTTAATCGTTCATATTTTGAATTGCAGTAATTAAAAGTACTTGGTGAGAATATTGAGCAAAGGCGCAGCATTCTGGAGCGTTAAAAGATGTATATTATGAAGGATTATTTATTCTGACGACAATAACGCCGTATCCATCAAGAAATACATCTATCTGTGCCTGCACTCACTAAAGACCATAGAGGATTAAAGCTCAATATGCCGTATTTAAGAAATAGTATGTGAATATTCTGGAAGATATCAAGCGTGGTCCCTACTCCAATAAATCCCCAATACACCGTATCCAATCCGGGTATACCCGTATCGAACCGACTTCCAGAACCTTATACATAGAAAAACTCAAAAATGACTTTAAGTGTGCTAAATCATATTCCGATACCTAAACCATAAAAGCTAATTTTCAGAGGAGAAAAAGAGTAAAAGAGGTCGAGAAACGTTATCAATTCCATAAGAGACAACATGTAATTCCGTATACTTTAGTAATCGTTCAGTTTTTGGTATCATTCGTTAACTCAATTAGTTTACCTTGGCTAAATAATTGCTCTTTGCATTTATGAAGACGTTTTAAAAGGCTAATACCTTCGGGTATTGACCATATTATGAAGAATCTGAATATTGGTATTTGTTTATCTTGATTCTTGATTTATTTTGAATGCTTGTTTATGTTTATCAATTTATACTTGTTTACACGCTTTAGTATGCGACCTATCATTCAACTGGATCTAGTGATACAGACCAAGTAGATCTAGAGTCCGGGATAGCTCTCCATATAGTAATTTATACATCTAGAATAATAGTTACACAAATATTGTCCTTCTAAGTCTGTATCTAGGATACACTTCGGGCTTAACTAGTTAATTGGATATTGCCAATGTGTTTATTGATCGGATGAATAGCAGTTGACCTAATAATTCAACAATAACATTTTGATTCCATTGGATAGTTGGACAAGTGGACTACTAGTGTATGAATTACCATTAAGCGGTAAGTGGGTAAAGTCTCTATGAGCTAGGATTTAACAAGATCACCATTGCTTTAATCCCTAAGAAAATAATAATAGGCAAATAAGGATCTTATGCGAACGCTTTTATTGTGATAAATTAATTGTCTATGTCATAGGATGATGTAACGCCTAAGTACTTAAGAATGATATGCCACCTCGAGAGAAGAACTCCATTACACATAATAAACAACCAACTTTCTAATCGAGTTAATAATGGTTAATACAATTTTCTATATTATCGCTCGACCAGCTCATTTATCCTTTGTTAATTTAGCTCGCTTGGTTAAAGTGCCTTGAAATTTATTTATAGTCACCAACCAAACCGTGCCATCCTCAGCTGAAAAACCCCCATTATCCCTGTAGAATTAGGAACTAGGACTGACATAGGTTTAGAACAGGATAGAATTAACATAGATTATATAACCAAGATATTAATTAAATTTATAGAATAAATAAATAAAAAAAAAAAAAAAAAAAATAAAAAAAAAAAAATATTTATCGCTCACTTCAAGTGTTCGATAAACTCCTACTTACCACGAAACTACTACTGATCGGGTTACACTGCCCGTTAAAGTTATGTTTTTGGTTTAGTCGCAAAATAAAATTAAAACTTGAATCAAAAAAATATACACCACACAACGACGACACAAGTTTATTGGCGCCGCTGCCGGGGTGACAATTAATCTTGATTTTTTATTTGATATTTTAAGTTTTTAACATTATGATTTGATCTAACCCTTAGGATTAGTGTAATTTAATTAATGTAATATTCTTGGTCTATTCTGTAAATTTTGTATATTTGTCTTTAATTGATTACTTGTATATTTGTGTGTTTAATTATTTGCGTATTTACTTATTTTTCTTGACACACTTTTTCTTGGTCGATAAGCTGATGCGACTAGCCACTACATCGGATACGGCAAAAAATATAATAATAATAAAAGCTGTGGGCTGATAAAAGTTTACTACCTCTTGCCGGCTCACAACCGATGTGGTAGTCTTCTAAAGAAAACCTATAGTAAAAATAAAAAAATCCAAGACTGATAAAAGTTTGCTGCATCTTGCCGGCTCACAACCGATGTTGCAGCCTTCTAAAAGGTCGAGGGTTACAATTGCATAAATGTCTAAATAATTAAGTTTGAATTAATAAATAGATTTCTTTTTGTTAAATTCAAATATGCTTTTGAACTTTGACTATTCTATTTTATAAGCTATGTATACGGGAAACCTGAGAGTTTTTGAAACCTAAGGTCTGTGAGTCCCGATACTAGTCTCTGTGGGGTGTCAAAAGCCTGGTCACTTAGCCGCAAGGTTGGGATGTGCCGAGACGAAAGTCGCTACATGGGATGATCTCGCCTTCAAACTCATTATTCTTAGGTGGAACGTAAAGCATAGTATGTTGCAAAACGTTGATCCATGGTTGAAATTCATAATAGCACACTCACTTAAGATATAATAAATGTCGGGAGTAAAAAGTTCACAAGTTGCAAATATGAGTAGTGTTAGCATCTTTACTGATATTTAGCTGTGATTTCGTTTTAAGCTTGGTTTGGAGTAAGTGAAAAGTCAGGAACGATGAATTTATCCTTTTTGGGGCATTCTCGGATCGAAATGCATCTTGTTCTATGATCCCTAACAGTTATGGAAATAACGAAAGTCGAAATAATCTCAATAAAAAAATGAATGATGAAAAAGTTTTAGAAAAATGGGAAATAGGGGGTGTTTTATAACTTGTGACCTCTTAACTCTCTCAACAAAAGTCTTTGCTACTTTTCAAAAGTTTAGTTTGGGGAAGTTTTTATGAGGTATTGGTAATAAGCATATAACAATGCAGCGGCCACTCAATTTTGCTATTCGGGAATTTGATATTGTGAAAAACACAAAAAAATCCATTCTATATCAAAATAGACCCTAAAAATATGAAAATAGTACTTACAAATGCTGAATATTCTTGTTATGTCTTTGTATGTGTAGGGTACGATAAAGCAAAAATTGCAAGAAAACGGTCAAAACCAGACAAACACGGACACGGGAACGGAAGAGCACGCAAAGAGCCGGGAGAATGCTATCAAAAGTGGTCAACTCAAGTCAAAGCCTTAGTCAACCCTTGGTCAAAATCACTAAATGACAAAAATCGCAAAATTACCAAACCAGTCCCTCATAATTCACCAAAATTCATAAAAGCCCTTAAAGCCCTAACGGTGTTAACTTCTTTAACCAAAGCCCGAGCCTATTTCTTATAACCAACACCCTGCCCCAAACGCCAATCAAAGAAGCCCCTGTGTCAAAATATTATAAACGCACCCTTTATAAGTTAAAAAAGGGGCGGGAGAAACAGTTTTACTGTTCACACCTTCCCCCAAAATTTAACCACTGGATAAAAACAAGGAGGGCAAAAGGTATTGGATCATGTGGAAAATCAACAATCAATAGCAAAGTACACATGGACAGGGTTTAAAAACGCCATTCAAGCATCTGATTGCCAAACCCCAAGAAAAAGAATGACACGGTGCCAGCAAAAGAAACACCAGGAAATGATTGGATTTCGTTTCTATTTCACTCCACAAAAGTAGCACACCAGCTGTCACATTACGGATTGCCACGCTTGCAATCGTGTGACAAGAATCAAAATAATCCAACGGTCACTAATGAGCACCAATAATTGAGAATGATGCAAAAGAGGCCAAGTTTAAGAGGAGCGTGTAACTGAACCTGCACCTAGAAGCTTCTCATTCGGGCTATAAAAAGACCTTCATACTCACACACACTACACCTAGTTTTTAGCTTTTAGATTTTTAGATAAATTGTAACTTTAGCTTAATTAAGTTTTTTCTAGTATTATAAAAATTTCTCATTCAAGTCAATGCAATTCAGCTTTATTATTTTGTAATGATTTTTTCTAGTTAATGAAAATCATAGTTTTCATTTTAAAACAATTATCATAAGCTCTAAATAAGCTCAATGTTTGCTGTACTGTTTGATAAGCTCACATAAGCTCTATTAGCTCTCTTAGTCTCTACGAGATAAATTGAACTTAAATAAGCCTTTTAAAACATACTTAAATTCTTTAAATCATTTAAAAACCTAGGATTATTGACTTCTGAGCTTTTGGAAGGGAAGCTAACAATGGAAGAGCTTCCAAGGACTTTTATTGGCTTATTTTAAATAAGCCAGAGCTGTTGATAAGCTCTTTGAGCACCTTAATCCTTTGTTTAGCTAAGGATAATTGTAAGTTCATCTGCGTTTATTTTTTCCCTGTTTTTTAAATACTTAGTGTAGTTTTGCTTATTTGCTTATCTAATTGCTTATTTGAGTTTACATCTGTTGCATTATGCTTATTGATCATACTTTGCTATCTGTTTTCTAGTCTAGTAGATTAGATCTTTGTTTTTCTCAAATTGTCTTATAAATCATAAAATCCAAAAAAAAATAGCTTAGCTTATAAATCTTTGATTCTAGCTTAACCAATTGTTGATTTATGTTTATTAAGCTTGTTATAATCTATTTGATATCTGGTACATAGGTTTTGCTAGCTAAATTTTAAAATCTAAAGTTAAATGGAATCTGTCTAGTATAAAGGAGTGTTTGGTTTAGTGGTGTTTGACTCCTTAAAGTCAAACTGAGTTGTGAAATTTGCTTGAGTTAGTTCCATTATCATTTAAATCCAGTAGAAAAATGGTTTTCATAAGTTAGTTTTCAAAATCTAACAAGTTAAGGTTGATTTTATAAGCTGTGCACCAGGGGAGGTATTTGTTTTAAGTTAGCTAGTTAGATTTGATCCAAGCCTTCCTAGGTTTGAAATTTTGCTTGCAGGTGATCAAGACACAACTCATTGAGAGTGTTTCATTGCAGGATTGACCACCCAAGGTCACATGCAATTTTGGTTTGACTCTTTGTCAAATGCCATCAGTAGATATGTACTAAAGCAGTATTAAAAACTGCAGCCCATTATGGATTTAGGAATTTAGGTAGCTTAATTAGGTTTTAGCTTTTAAATTAAGTAGGCTCTTAGATTTCATATAGGTGAAGGTAGCTTAAAACTTTTTTTTTTTACATTTCTAGCTTATTTCTTAGGGTAAATTAGCTTTTAAAGTCATAAAAAGGTTATAAAAAGCCAAAAACAATAGCCTGTTAGAACCTTAGTTACTAAATCTATGAGATTCTATGCTTATAAGTGTTTAGTATTTAATGATTGATTTTTGAAGCTTAATAGTTGTGATTAAGTTTTTCCAAAAGCTTAGTGTTTCTATTATAGCTTCATTGATGATTCTAGCTTAATTAGATTTTGAGTTTTAAGTGCTTATTTCTGAGTTTGCTGTTTTGATCATTAAATTTAGAAGTCTTATAGTGCTTTTAGTTCATTCAGCTTATCAAAATTAGCTTTTACATATCCTAAGTTTTCTAGAATAGGTTTTTGTTTTGAAAATGAGCTTAAAATGAGTTGTGTGCAATCATTTAAGTAAAAAATAGTTTTTTAGTTTTCAAAAGCCCACTTCCTGTAAAAGCCTATTTCACAAGCTCTTTTAATAAGCTTTTGCTGTTTTCTTTTTTTTTATATTTTGGGTTTAAGCTCTCTTTTGAAAAGCATTTCCTATAGAAAGTAAGTCCAAGTTTTTTATATAAACCCAAGTTTTACTTTATAAGTACTATTTTGCTACTTATTTTTTAAGCTCAAAGAGTACTAATTAGGCCTTTTGGTTTTTGGTTTTGCATAAGAGCTTATTTTTAGTCACTTTTAGCTTATACCCTTGCATAATTTAGTTCTGATGAGTACATCAGCTTTAATTTAGCAAATTTAGCTTAATTAGTTTTTACATTTTAGCTTAATAAGTCATTTAGGCTAAATTAGTTTAAGTGAAAAAAACCAAAAGCTAAGTATTAATTTCTGACAAGTTAAGCTTTTCTATTAGCTTATTTAGGGCTTTTCATAAAAAGTTGCTTTTATTAAAAATGCTTATTTTCAGCTTGTTAACAACTTTGCTTTTATAATTTTTTTTTTTAAAAGGGAAAGTGGAAGTCGGGGGTGAGCAAGACTCGAACCCCCGACCTCAAACACCCTCAACCCTTTTATAAACACACACACCACACTCACTACACCAAACTGCTGTGCCCATGGTCTTTCCAGTAGACCTCTCACTAGCACGTTAATCTTTAATTACACTTTAATCCTTATATAGCCTATTCAGCTGTTTCAGCTTATTTCCGTGGCTTATTTGATAAGCTGTGACACTCACTTATATTTACCTATGCTTTAATTGTTTAAGCTATTTTCTGTAATTTATTTCTAGAATTTTTATAGTTCGTTTAGTATTTTTAAACATTTATTTTCATTAAAAACTTTAAAAAATCATAAAAAATAGAAAAATAATCAAAAAAATATAAAAAAATTTTAGAAAATTTTCTTTTATCATAAAGTTCATAGGAAAATTAGTTTTGATTTCGTAAGGTCTAATTTGCAAAAATTCGATTTTTAAAGAACGGGATTTGTCCTCATTCTGTTCATTTTTCGTGTTTTAACGCTCATTTTAATTCCGTTTTTGTTCTAGTTTTCTTTAAACTTAACTATTTTAGTCAACAAAGAATCCCTTAAAAAGACAATTTATTAATCTAGTTAATTCTTAGTAATTTAGGGTTTTTGACTCCTTTAAAGGTCCCTTTTTGCATTTTTAGTTAAAGATTTATTTCCCGAATATTTGTCTCATACTAATTGTTAGAATTTTTTAAATTTTAATATTTAACAGTAATAATCAAAATCCATCATTTAGTTTTCCATTCAAATCATGCCGAACATCAAACGTGGATTCAATTTCATAAATCGTTGGGGAAAACGACCCGGGGAATCATACTTCCCGGTTAATATACGTATTATATTATATTATATATATTTTGAAGAATTCCCTTTTTACCTTTGTCCTCAAGGGTAATCTGGTAATTTTCCATCGTATATTATATTTTATATTTTACGTGTATAGATTCTGACGAATCAATCACCGTAGTGATATTGGTTAGCGGAATAGAATGTCCCCCGTGGAAAAGGTAACTTGCCAAGGTTACCTATTAAGACAAATATGTGCTTTTGGCTACCCCAAGCATGGGATACAAACGGTAGCCGTCACCCCAAATTAATCATATTCACCAATATCGCGTTCACTGCAATCAAGTAATTAATGGTTCATGATATGGAAATAATAGCACCGGAAGCTACTTAGGCAATACAATATAATCTGGATAGCTATACCTATCTGGATAGCATACATTAGAAAACACGTGTATTCATGGTGTTATAGCAGGTATCACAGGTTTAATAAAGTATTCAAAAATGAAATATGAGGTTAATCAGGATTCATTAATTATCTTTGAAAAGTAAACCACATTTGTTCTAAGATAAACGAGTATGTAAAAGAGTTTGTAACAAGCGTGTATCCACCTTTCGAGTTTATAAAACATTGAAAATATTGAAATGAGAGGCTATGAACTCACCTTAACAGGAAAATCTGATTAACGGTAAAAGTATATCAAAGGAAAGGCGTCTGTATGGTAGTACAACGTTATCTACTCGGGCGGAAAGTATATCAACTTGAAAGAAAGCACTTCGTCACAGTAACCTGGGTAATATGTCGAGTCTTTAGGAGATTGTACTCAAACTTAGCTTCTAAAGTTCTAACTATTGTTATAAAGTTTGATATCGGAAGTTTGGAATTATTGTATCACCTTCGGCCATCCATAATTCAGTAGGTCATTCAGTAAACGTTTGAGGAGCTAGGGAACTTTAAATCGTAAACCCAACAACTCAGTCAGAACGTAATACCAAGATGAAACCCCTTAATATGAAGCTCCCTAGTATTGTGGTACGATATATATTCGAGACAGGATTTTTAAAAGCACGTTGATGATGAATTACATATTAGTTATAACATAATCGGTTTTAAGCGTTTTGATCAATATCTAGAAATGATAAGCATAGCAAGCGTTAATTAAAGTTATGTCTTATAATGTTTTGAACATATTTTTATACTTTTTCAAAATGTTACATTTCAGACCCTTAAGAATGAAAAAATGGCAAAATAATAATCATAAACATATTTTTTACTTCTATATTTTAAAAGATGGTACAATAACTTATACTTTCGGAAAGGTAACATAATCGACCCCTAAAAGTTACTAACTTTAGAAATATGGCAAAAATAGTCCTTTAGTTTATAAGTTTTAAGAAAGTACGATATATACCCCTTGCATGGAATACTTTTGCAAAACAAGTCCAAAATGTCATGCAAGCTTATTTTAGGTTTCTAAATGATATTTTCAGGTTATAGCTTATTAATATAAGCTAAAATATGAAGATTTAACGTATAGAAAGTTTAAAATAATAATTCGTTAAGCTAGAAATCAAAACGGGTCGAATTAGGGTTTTATAATGAAAACGCGTAGGTTTTTAATTCAAATTCCTTCAAGACTTGATAAAGTTTGTTATATCTAAACATTAGATTAACATGTCTAGGATAGATTTATAAACAATATTTAACCAATATAACATTTAGTTTTAAAAAGAAAAACCTAAATTAGGGTTTCGGGTGTACCCGGTTTTGAATCAAATGAAAATGATATGAATTGTGTTAAAGACTTTAACAAGAGAATATTTAGGATCATAAAAATTAATAAGAGTGTAGGAGCAGGTATGAATGCACCACGAACCTGGTGTTTGAGCATTAGAGCATGGAAACGCGGTTAAAATCAGGAATTTTAGCTTCGTACCCTAGAATAAACGACACCGGGCTTCAAAAGGATTCAATCTTTCTCTTGATTACTTCTCTTGGGATCTATCAGGAACTTATTGAGCAGAGAATTTCTACTATTGTGGGTTATAGAAGAAGATGTGGGGGATGAGTTGATATGAAGAGTGTATGCACCTATTTATAGTGTTAAACCCCCTTGGTGCCCAAGAAACTTAGGGACCAAGTTTAGGAACAGTAGGGGGATGATGTGAAGGCTAAAGACCTATTTGGTGGATCAAAGAATGTGTTCAAAGCTATAAAAATAAGTAAAAATGAAGGTGTTTGTGGCTTAAACTCAGCCGCGGCTGATTATGGTGCAAAAAA
Source organism: Tanacetum coccineum (assembly GCA_026074375.1). Lineage (NCBI taxonomy): Eukaryota > Viridiplantae > Streptophyta > Magnoliopsida > Asterales > Asteraceae > Tanacetum > Tanacetum coccineum. The sequence goes on from BQNB010000843.1 coordinate 150,862, forward strand.
GGGTGACGTGGTTTGATTTTTGGCCAAGAAATGGTTCAAGTTGGTGGGTAAGCTGATTATGGATGAAGGAGGTGTGTCATGGAGGTGCTTGATTGCATGGTTAGTGTTTTAAAAATGGATTAAATGGAGAAAAGGTGTCGCAGGTTCCAAGTATTTGAAAATTCGATTAGGGTTTTCTTGCTTAGATTTTAAGTATACTTAATTAGTAATGATGGATTAATGATTATAAAGTTTATATTATGAGTTTACAACATTATTGGATTAGTGGTTCGAGTTTTAAAAATAGGTTAAAGTGATGAAATGTGTCAAAAATGCAGAAAAGGTGTACCACGTTCATAAGGCTCGTTTAGGTTTTTAAGTTGATTTTTGAGGTACTTGTGATAAAATGTTAGATAATTGATTGTATAAGATTATATAAAGAGCAACATTTAGTTTTACATATTTGGGGGTTACTATACAAAAATTTAGAGATAATATCCATTTACTACAGGTGTGCAGAATCTGCGCACCTTTTCCATTTCGGCTATAACTAATTCATCCGACGTCGAATCGGGTTGATTCCACCGGGATTATGATCACAAGACATAGGGCTACAACCTAGTATTTTCACTTAATATCCAGAACCTATTGATTTTTCTCAGATCCTATGTTTTATCAACCGATCAGATTTCTTGAAAACTAAGAATTAGTTTAAGGGTGTAACGGGTTTGCTATGGTTTTATGATTTTGGTTTAGGGTTAGATGAATTAGGGTTTAGAAGTTGTGCATTGGGTGTTTGTACCTTGTACTTAATAGTTTGTACAAGATTCGTTAGGAAAACGGAGGTAAAGCGGCTATTTTGGATGTCATGCTTAATGACTTATACATTGTGCTTTTAAGGACTTGTACATTGACTTGAAGGGAGTTTATATTTCAAATGAGATGTTACTACTTGTACATATGCTTTGAATGCTTGAACATTGATTTTATATGTATATAGTACATATAGTTAGGGTTTAAAGGTAAACGTTTAACGTTTAAAGCCTGTTTTGATATAACGTTGCAAATGGTACATTATATGAGTAATGTACTTTGTAAAAATGATATTAAGATATTAACTTGACATATTAGGATGTTTATATTATATAAACATAGATATAGATGGCATATGTAGGTTGCGTGAGCTTGTTAACTTTAGTTATGCAAGTAATGTAATAAAGCAAAAAATTTCCCTGTAAAAAGGTGGTTCATATATAATAGATAGATAGTACATTGCATCTAACTTAATAGATGTATATTTACATTGATAAAAATTGCGGGTTGTTATAGTCCCCCATCCTTGCAGAAATCTCATCCCGAGATTTAGTTGAATTATAGAGTGTAGAAGTTCAGAGATTCATTTAAACAAATCACAGATGGAAAGAATGTTGTTTGTATACATGTCATATACTCAATCCTATTCATTTATAATTTGTCATTTACAAAAATAGGCGTCCCAGTCCTTATAACTGAGAATTTATAAATTCATAGTTTGGTGGTTTATAATTTCCTTATTCAAATGAAGAAGCGTCCTAATTCATTTCAATAAGACAATTATAAATCATTTAAGCATAAAACATAATATCAAAATGGTGATGTATAAAAGATGATATGATTTCTCAAAATCATAATAAACAATGAGAAGGATAATGAGACATTAATTGCATTGATGCCCATATTATCAGTCGAGGATCTTTATGGTTGCATTCTAATGATAATAAGTGTTTCAAAGGTATAAGATGAGTATTCAGAGTTGAATATAATAGAACTAATAAGATTAACAAACGATTTTGAGCTTTGATATCATCAGATAACAAGGTGTAACGGAATCACTACTTTATTATTTCATGGATAACTTTTTCTTACATATCTTACATCATTAAAACTTTAAGAGTGTTGACACTTATGCTACGTGTCTTGTGGTAGGATTCTAGATAACAAGGATAATAGCTTGGTGTTTGGGGTTTTTAAGCTTATGAAGTGGGTTTCAAAAGATCTTTCATATAACTGGTGGCAATTTGAATATCCTCGGGAGTTGTTTCTAGGGTAGATATCTTAAAGTGAATAGAAGAAAGCTTGTCTTTAATTGTGCTTTCCTGTGGCCCCGTTGTTTGCTTTTGAGCATTGATTTGCATAATGTCCTTTTTCTCCGCAAGCATTACAAGTTACAGATATTGGTTGTAGGTTGTTTCCAGTAGCCGGTCTTTTGGTTCTGCAGTTCTTGGTCAGATGACCTATCTTGTTGCAAGTTCGACACTTGACAGTGCAAGGTCCCATGTGATGCAGGGTGCATCTTTCACACAAGGGACTGTTTCCAGTATACCCATTGGTGGCGACATAAGTCCTGGAGGTTTCTCGCCTTCTATTCTGTTGGTGGTGATCTTGGTTACAATTGTTATTGTTGTGGTTGTCTTGGTAGTCGTTGTTATTGGAGTGGTTATTTTCGTTGCGATCATTGGGGTAGTTTTTGTTGTCATCATTATTGGGGTAGTTGTTGTCGGTGGTATTTCTTCCATCATCAAACTTTCGTTTGTGACCATTGGTTTCTTGCACAGAATTGTGTTTTGTTACTTGATCCATTAACCTTTGGGCTATGTTAATGGCTTCCTCCAAAGTTTGAGGATTTGAAGCGGTAACATTTCCTTCAATACTCCTCGGTAATCCCCCGATGAAGACTTCCATGAGTTTTTCAGAATTTGGCACCATGTTTGGACATAAGACTGCTAATTCTTGGAATCTTCTAACGTAAATCTTGAGATCGTCTCCTTTCACAACCAAGTTGTAAAATTCGTCTTCCATTTTCTTGACTTCAGTTCGAGGGCAATACTTATTGGTTAAGAGTCTTTTCAATTCGGTCCAGGTAATCCTATTGGCTTGTTCTATTCCGATAGGTTGGGCATATGCATTCCACCAAGACAAGGCATCATTGGTTAGAGTACCAGTAGCAAATGTCACTCTGTCTTCCTTGGCACACTTGCTATGAGAAAACACCGATTCGGTACGTTCAAACCAACGGATGAGGTTAACAGCTCCTTCTGTGCCATTAAAGTAGAAAGGTTGACAATTTATGAATTCTTTATAGTTTCCTCTTTTTGCTACAGGAATTTCTCTGGGCCCAGTGTTTCGATTGGGATTGTCAGAATTTGCCGTGGCAGCAGCTTGTGCTTCCAGGGCTGCAGCAACACCAGCAATCAGTTGTTGGATAGCATCCTGAGTAATAGTTGGTGTTGCAAATGTTGATGACCTTTTGGGAGGCATTCTGTCAACATAAGACAACACAGAATGAGAATCCATAAAATGATATAGTTATATCACAAGTTAAGGTGTGAAAATAAAGAGACTTGTGATCATTCTTTGATATTGAAGGAAATTTTTGAATTTAAGACTTCGGGAGATAGATACGGAAATAATAGAATAAGTGTTTCAATAGGAATCTTAGTGTTTCTAGATACAAAGGTTTTGGATGGTAAGAGAATTATAGTAATCTTGGAGAAAGATATGAGTATCATATTACAGAATAACGAGATATAACGGAATTTCTACTTGTATAAATAACTTGTCTATGTAATTTACATAGTAAAATTTGACAAGTGTCTTTATTCATACATCTAGTGGTTGGATTCTAGAAAGATATAATCTGGTGGTTTTTCCTTGAGTTCTTGGATCTTGTTTAGAAGACTCTTGATGATGAATTGTATATAATCATGAAGGATATCCAGATATGAACATTCTAGCAGGCATTTGACTCATTAGGTTCCTCGGGGTTTGGTTCACTTCCCGGTGGTCGTGATGTGATCCATAATGAATTTATCTAACTCCGCGAAGATAGACGTATTAAAGAGAGTCTGGTGGTGGTGTAGTTG